>UESW01001965.1:278629-314172 GCA_900491605.1 Calamus simplicifolius | reverse complement strand
AAATTCTAACAATTAAGGTAATAAAAATAATAAAATAAAGAGTCAATAACTATTCAAAAATTAAAAATAAGAATAAAATTAAGAGAAAATTAATCTATTTTTTATTTTTTTATAATTTTTTTAAAATAACGCACTTATGTCCCGGCAATGGTGCCAAAATCTGATGCGTGTCATAGCGCAACGATTACAAAACTTTAATTTCACTAATAGAATAGTGAGAATAAGGGGACTTTAGCTGTTATCTTGAAATAAATTTATAAATTTAAATAAATAGATAATTAGTAGTGAAAAATAATTAAGATATGATCTATCTTATAAGAGCACGGTCCGTACCCATAGATCACGGTCCGTCCCTTTTAGAATAGATCGGTCAAAAATTATTTCCACTTAAATAGAATTCAATAAAAATTAAAACATGAATAAAAGTTTTATTTCATAGCATCCAAGAGTACGTATTAAAATTAAAATTAAAGAGTTTTATTTTCTGACATTAAGAAGGCAACAAGAAGGCAACAAATTCTTCCTAAACCGAACCAAAGCTGGCTGAACCAGGCCGAAGACGATTTGAACCAAGCCAGGCTGAATCAAGGCAAGTCTCTCCGCAAACGCCACCAAGCCATGAATAGAGCCTTAACACCACGAGCTTCTTCAAATAGAGCCTCCAAGAATAACTGCAGAACCTCACGAACCCACGAATGGCTCCTGGGAACTCCTCTGAACTCTCCTCCCTTTCCTCTGCGTAGACAAAGCTCTTTATATTAGACACGCAGAGAGAGCACTGGCTGCTTTCCTTCCACTCCAAGGTTACTTCCCGATTTGGCACCCGGACAGATGCGAAGAGATTTCGTGGCGAGATTATAGATGATTCCTCCTTCCAATTTAGCTTCAAATTTCTTCCTTAATTGTTGTCGGACTGTGAAAATAGAGAAAAGAAGAATCTGGGCTTCCTTCTTTAATTCCATTAAATCTAGGTCACCTTTGGTAATTTCTGGTGTTGAGGATGTTTTCGACAGCGAGGAGCTTCTCAGCGGTGATATTTTTGGCGAAAAAATCAATCTCTGGCAACCTCTATGCGTCACAGGCATTCGTTTGAAAGAGCTGGGAAGAAGACGATGAACTCGGGAGACCATTTGCCGAGTTTGCTTAAAGATGCATGCAAACAAAAAATAAATCCTTGTAAATTCAATTTCGAGCTCATTTTAAGTCCGATTTGAGTGTCGTTTGCATCGTTGGACTCCTAAAATCGAGTTCTTTAATTTATAAGGTTTTATCTAAAATATTATATAAATATTTAAATATTAATAATAATAGGTACTTTGACCTATTAATTAATAGGTTTATGATGATTATTTATGTGTTTATCAGTGCTCATGATGGAATAAGCTAATTGCAGATATAAAAAGAAAAGGATGAGCAAGCCTATTTATAATGAAACACCAACATACCCTCGCATCATAGATCACTATTAGGTTTTGAGCCTACACAAACTACTAACCACATCACCCAATAAAAAGTGTATATAATCCAAACTGCACATGTCAAATATATCAATAGTGAACCATCCTACATATATCATTGGATAAAATTTATCCAATCAATTTTGTAAACCCAAACTCACTAACAATTAATGTTGATTATTATTGTATTTGCTAATATTTAGTATTGCATTAGATTCGAACGCCTATATACTCACTAAGATTTTTCTTAAGAAATATGCGGCCATGTTATGTCACCAACTTAGATACTAGGATCGAGGCATGGCAACTATAAAATCAAAATTAATCCTAATTATAAATTCAAAATTAACCACAAGTTTTAGTGAGAGATATTGATGAGATGATTATGACTTTTTTATTTTAAAATGAAAGTCAAATGGTATAAAATAAAAAATATATTATTTATAAAATTCCATTCAAATATAATAATTTTAAACAAAAATAAAAATATATAGTTTTCCAAATGAATGCTAGGCCTAGAAAATATTTTATATTATTTTTTATTTTTTAAATTAAGCAGTATTTTCCTATATTTTTTATTAATAATCTTTATCATCGATTGTTTCCTTCATTGCTATCCTTTACAATCCATCATCATTGATGCTATGACCATCATCACCCAATACCATCCATTACAAGAAAAATAAAATATTACGATGCCCAAATGCGTCGCAATTGCGTTGCTAAACATGCTATTGCGACGCAATAGCGACGCAATGACGGCGTCGCTCAGATATTCATCGCAATATCCATTTATCGCAATTGCGTCGCAATATTGCGACTCTCTGCGATGCAACATTGCGTCGCAATATTGCGACGCATCTAAATGCATCGCTAAATTAAAAATTAATTTATAATATTTAAAATTATTATTAAATATTATGACGACTTAATTGCGTCGCAATATTACAATGCATCTGGTTGCATCGCAATATTTAATAATAATATTTTTGATATAATAGCGACGCAATTTGAGTCGCTAAAGCGTCGCAAATAAAATTTTTTTAAAATATTGCGACGCAAGGTCATTGCGTCGCAATATTTATTAAAAATATTTTAGATATAATAGCGATGCAATTTGAGTCGCTAATGCATCGCTATTAATTTTTTTTTAAATTATTGCGACGCCAGGTCATTGCATCACAATATTTAATAATAATATTTTGAAAATATTAGCGATGCAATTTAGTCGCTAATGCGTCGCAAATTAAATTTTTTAAAAAATATAAAATATTAAAAATTAAAACGGTTAATACAATTTCGTTAAATTAAATATTGATAGAAACATTCTTCACTCATAATCCAAACAATAATCAATTTCCAAAAATAATTCATATATTAAAATTTTGAAGTTTTCATGTACAACATAAAAAAGAAAAAAAATACATCAAGAATCTGAGCGATCACGTGGAGGCTGTGGAGGCTGGAGACTCTGCGACAAGCGGCTAACCATATCCCGCAAATAATGCATCTCATCTCGCATGTCTGCAATCTCCTGATCCCGGCCTCGCATACGATCCTCGAAATCCTGCTCGACCTCCTGCCGAACCTCCTCTGCAATAGATCTCCGAAGGTCGTCTAAACGCTCGGGAGGAATATCATCAGAAACTCGCGAGCTGGAGGCCTGATGGGGAAAAATGTAGAAGCTCTAGTGCCCAGACCATAGACCCTACGGTCTCGCAGCTGGGCACCAACAGCCTCCAAAAACACACGCCGACTCTCCTCTGCTGAGAGTTCGACGGGCGTCTCCCCATCAGTAGAGTCGACCTGCGATGCCTGGGAGCGAAGCTCCTCGACTCGTGTCTTTAAATTATGAAATCAATAATAAATGAGTTAATAAATTTCTTGAAATAAAATTTTAGAAATTAAACAGATACTACATAAATCTAATTTCTTACCGCAACCTTCCGTGATCGCGTGTCGACCCAGGAACCGTCCCTCCTGGTGTGTGTCGCCCTGAATAGAAGAAACTCACCAGGATCTCCGCCCTCCTGCTCAGACTATAACAATAAAAAAATGATATTAATACAAATATTTATAAATAACTAAAATAGTAATTAAAATATTTATGTTTTCTTACCATACACCGTCTGTGCTCCTGAATCGAAATGGAGCCCGAAGTATGGCGGGAGAGACCCATGCCAGGACCGCCCTTCTCAGATCGGCGGTTCGTGCTGGCTGATGCGGACCTCCTGCGCTAGCCATCGGACTGCCAGGCCTGCTGCCACTCATGCCAAATACCCTCTGGCACGTGCGCAGGACGCTGACCCGATGACCTCCAACGATGAAGCATGTCGGAGTATCGGCGTCCCGTCAGAGCCTCCCATGCTGCCCTAATGGCATCATGGCTGGCAGGATCCCACGTAAACTTTTTCTGCATTAAAATAAACAGTTAGTTTCTGAATTTATTAAGATTAAGAAATTTTATATCAGTGATAAATTGTTTTAATAAGTTTACCTGAAACTTAGAAAAATAAAACTCCCTCGTGGCTGGAGATACGTGGCGCCAATCGTAGCCACTGGGATCTGCACACCTCTGAAATACGGCGCTGATGTGGCTGGATACATGATGCTGCTCAATAAATCTGTTAAAAAAATGCATGTTTATAAGTAGTTGACTTAAAAATATAAACATATATTTTTAATTAGTATATACTTACAGCCCATGAGCATCAAGTCGAAGTATGGTGCGGCCGATGGTGGAAGAACTCTCGGAGGTATGTGCCGATCGGCTGGATGGTAATACTGCTGGAGAGATCGAAGGCTGTGCGACTGCTGGAGATCCGAACTCTCCATCTCTGACGCTCATGTGATCTGATGCAGCAGGGCTACATCCCTGCTCACTCCATCTGTCGTCGGTAGATCTACCTCTGCCCGTCATACTGAAAATACTAAAGATTCATACAATTAAATTACGATTAATGATTGACTATGTAAAATTTAACACTTATAAAAAAAAGTTAAATTTTAAAAAACCTCTATGTTTAATCGGTGTCATTTGTTTCGTGAAATGTTGGTTCAACATCCGATGCCGTATCGGACTGCGATTCAGTTTCATTATCATCGGAAGGAAACCGAACATTTGCATCCGCAATTTCTTGGACATCACCATTTGGATCTCTAAGTGATGTTTCAGGAGCCCTTGTGTCATCCTCAATTGCATGCATTTCCATCTCATCCTCTTGAAATGCAGGGCACTCGGCTGATTGACTTGATGAACTCTCCTCTAATACGATTGTTGAACGTGGGACGATTTTAGAAATGGCCCACCAATCTCGCTTGTCGTTGCGCAAACTTGGATATCCGCAGTAAAAGACTTGCTGAGCTTGGGATGCAAGGATGAATGGGTCATATTTCTGCAATCTTCGTCGATGGTTCACTTCAACCAAATTGTAGTCGTTATGAACCCTTTTGCCCACAGGAACTGTCGGATCGAACCAATCGCAACGAAACAATACGGTTCGTTTTATAGGCCAACCGGGATATTCAACTTCAACCACCTCTACTAACTTTCCGTAATAATCCTGCATATTTGCTCCAACACTTTCTCCTTTAACACACGCCCCAGTTCTGCGCTGCTAATCGTTCAATCTGAAATTTGTACCCATTTACAAAATAGCCAGTAGAGGTTGTTACGGTCTTCAATGGCCATTGCGATAGACATTTAATGAAAATATTGTCGGTTGTGGACCATGGACCGTTTACCTATAAATTAATAAGCTATTCACATCCAATTCAAAAAATAAAAGCCATTATTGAAATTGATTGAGTGATACTACGCACAAATTCATAAAACCAGTAAGCAAACTCCGTTTCTAATTTCTGCCCAATTGCAACTTGACTGATGTCGGGATTCATCTGTCGTTGTCTATCACAAAACATCCTTATGGGATGAAAAGGATGAAAACTGATGTTAGCAATTAAATATTATGGTACATTGTAATTTAAATTAAAATTTCCTTTTAAGCATTGAAGTATACACTTACTCAATATATGGATCGACTTCTCTACAGTTCATTAGGATGTAATAATGTGCTGCATTATACTTCATATCGCTAAGATTTCTTGACTTCTACCCACCAAATGAACGGCCGATGCCTTTAAAAATTGATATTCTACCATCATTAGGTTCTCCTTCGTCCACACATACGTCATCGTTACGACCAAGATTTCGGCTCCTCGTGTGGACGTGACCCTCAAAGTAATGCGAGGCAAAAGCTGAAACTTCTTCGACCAAGTGTGCATTGCATATAGAACCTTCAACCCTTGCCTTATTACGCACATTATTTTTTAACTTCTTAAGATACCTATATGTAAAGTTGAAACAAAAAATTAACCAATTTTCTTGCAATGAAATAATATTTGAAATGTCAACATATCTTAATGATGTATATATTTACCTCTCGAAAGGATACATCCAGCGATACTGCACGGGACCAGCTATGCTCGCTTCGTATGGCAAGTGAACCGGTAAATGCTCCATTGAGTCAAAAAAACTGGGAGGAAATATTCGCTCAAGCTTGCATAAAATAATTAGAATTTCCTCCTCAAGCCTTGCCATGGATGCAGAAGTAATGACTACGGCAGATAACTCCTTGAAGAACAAGCTGAGCTCCGTAATTGCCTTCCAGACATGTTGCGGAAGCAACTCACGAAAAGCTACAGGTAATAACCGTTGCATGAAAACATGGCAGTCATGACTCTTCATGCCGAACAACTTGAGCTTATGCATGTCCACACACCTACCGATATTTGAGGCATAACCATCTGGAAATTTTAACCCTCTAAGCCAGTTACATAAAACTTCTCGTGAATTTATGTCAAGAGTGTAACAGGCTTTAGGATAGGTCCCGTCGGCACTCCTTCTCAAATCACCTCTTCTGCAGTACTGATTAAGTTCTTCTCTTGACTTTGCAGTATCTTTTGTTTTTCTCGGGATGTTTAGCACCGTGTTAAATATGTTATCAAAGAAATTTTTCTCGATATGCATAACATCCAAGTTGTGCCGGATGAGATTTGTGCTCCAATAAGGCAAATCCCAAAATATACTTCGCTTCTTCCAGTTATGTTCTTTACATATACGGCCATTTATTCTATCTACATCCGGTTCCTATGCATACATCAACCCCAAATGCTCTATAGTATCAAATATATCCGTGCTGGACCTAACCGGTTCGTCAAATTTTGTGACTGCTTTGTTCTTCTGGAAGGCGATCAAGTTACGCCTGTAAGGATGATTCGGGGGCAAGAACTTCCTATGGTTATCAAACCATGACTGCTTATCACTCTTCTGCAATGTAAATGCATCCGAATCATACATGCAATGAGGGCATTCCAGACGTCCAGCAGTGCTCCAACCAGACAACATTGCATATGCCGGGAAATCACTTATTGTCCACATCAAAGCAGCTCTCATGATGAAATTTTATTTCATAGAAATGCCGTAGGCTACGACTCCTGTTTCCCATAACATTTTCAATTCGGCCACCAACGGTTGCAGAAAGACATCAATCTTTTCCTTTGGATTTGATGGTCCTGGAACCAAAACGGTTAAAAACATTACAGTATCTTTCATGCACTTCCATGGAGGAAGGTTATATACAATCAGTATGACAGGCCAACATGAATACTGTTGCCCCGCTTGACCAAATGGTTGGAAGCCATCGGTACAAAGACCTAATCTCACATTCCTTATATCTTCAGCGAAATCAGGATGATTTTCATTGAAATGCTTCCAAGCCTTAGAATCTGATGGATGTCGCATTTCATCCTCTTTAGATTCATGTTGGCATGCCATCTCATATCAGCAGCTGTTGCCTCATATCTGTATAATCTCTGCAGGCGTGGGGTAAGAGGAAAGTAATGCATCCTCTTGTAAGGCACACTTTTCCTCCTACTTGTACTGGCTCCTCCTTCGTTGTTTTTGTACCTCGATTGCCCACAAATCTTACACCATCTTAGCTCTGAGTCTTCACCCCAAAATATCATACAATTGTTCAAGCAACAATCGATCTTATTTATTGGGAGCCCAAGCCCACGCAACAACTTCTTTGTTGCATAAAAACTGTCTACTGCAACATTGTCATTTGGCAAAATTTCTTTGATTAACCCAGCTACAGAATTGAACGCCTTTTCTGATAATCGATGTTCTGCCTTAATATTCAACATTCGAGCAGCTGTAGACAACTGGGAATGACCCTCACAACCAGGATACAATTCTTGATTTGCAGCACGCAACATATCGTAAAATTGCTGTGCATCTGGATTTGGTTCTTCCATAAATATATTCTGATTGAATTCATTACCCGATGCATTCATCACCATTTGTTCATATGTGTTTAAATTCACAAATGGTTCATCTACAGGAATTGACTCTTGTTGGCCTATAACAGCTGCTGGAATATCTGGTTCACCATGACAGTACCAAACATAGTAATCAGGAATAAACCCCTTCTTACACAAATGCACCTTAACAGTTTCAACATCTCTGTAGGCTTTATTCTGACACCTGTGGAAGTTGCATGGGCACCTAATCCTAGGGCCATCCATCCAGTCATGTTGGCTACATGCAAATGCGATAAATTCTTCCAATCCATTCAGAAAATCTGGATTAAGCAAGCCATCTTTTATCCTTGCATACATCCACGAGCGAGCCCCGCTCATTTTTGACCGACTTATACAAAGTCTGGTAAACCATTAAAGGAAACCACAAAATAAAACTATATTAGTATTACTAAATATATAACTAAATTATTTCTTTTACACAACTAAGGTTAATAAAAACCATTTAAATCATTTATAACTAAACCAATTTTCTTTTAGGCAACTAAGGTCCCTACCATGCAAGGGCGAGCCACGGCTACGATCCTTGGCGTGCTAGCAAGGACCGAGGCACAGGTTCATGGCTAATGGTAGGGCTTGAGTTCGGGTCGGGCCGCAAGGCGGTTCGTTCAATCATGAGACTTCACATGCTTTCAAATGTCCTAAATTAATTAAACCTTCACTCCATGTCTAAAAGGTAAGGCCATATCCCATTCAAGAATATATTTTGCGATATGGTAGTCTGCTATTGATTATCATCGATCGGTTACGTTGAAATTTCTGCAGCATTTCCCCATATGTTCTCCTAAATGTGTGGCATATATGCCACACTAGGAGAACGTATGAGCAAATACAAACCGCAATCTCAACCAAAGATGATTAATAGCAGACTACCATATCGGAAAAAATATTCTCAAACTGTCCACCAGGACAATTTGAGAATTTGCAAGACTAAATCTTACAAATTCTCAAACGGGTCTAAAGGTTATAGTGTTGTAATTAATAATATGAAAATCCGAAGACAATCGAACTTATGCTTGTTATTCATAAATTCTTGTCAATTCTACAATAGAGGCATAGTGTTCTATATATATAGTCAATGGCTTCTTAAGATTATTATGTCGAATATAATTGTTTGTGAAGACTAAAATATAAATCATTGAAAGTACTAATGTGTTCTTGAGAATTAAATAAAACTACAACATGACTTTCATTCAAGCATTACATAATTTAATGCATCATTCCATTTGAAGCAGAATGTAAATAATCAAGACATAAAAATTGTAAATAACTACAAATGCAAAAAAAATTATTGCATAAATAAATTTTTTTTTTTTGCCTGGCCATGGCCGTGGCCGTGGAAGATAAAAGGGGAGGGGGGGTTTTCCCCACCCCGTAAGAGAAATTTTTTTTTTTGACTGTGGCCTGGCCACCGTGGCCAGGCCACTGTCGGCCATGGCAGCGGCCGTGGCCGGAGAAGACAAAATGGGGGGGGGGGGGGGGTTTCCCCACCCCCTTGTTACCATTTTTTTTTTTTTTGACTGTGGTCTGGCCACCGTGGCCAGGCCACTGCCGGCCACGGCAGTGGCCGTGGCCGGAGAAGACGGCCACGGCAGCGCCGGAGAAGACAAAATGGGGGGGTTTCCCCACCCCCCCTGTTACCATTTTTTTTTTTTGACTGTGGCCTGGCCACCGGGCCAGGCCACTGCCGGCCACGGCAGCGGCCGTGGCCGGAGAAGACAAAATGGGGGGGGGGTTTCCCCACCCCCCCTGTTACCAAATATTTTTTTTTTTGACTGGCCTGGCCACCGTGGCCAGGCCACTGCCGGCCACGACAGCGGCCGTGGCCGGCTTCTCCGGCCGCGGGCACGGCCGTGGCCGGAGAAGACAAAATGGGGGGGGGGGTTATCCCCACCCCTCTGTTACCATTTTTTTTTTTTACTGTGGCCTGGCCACCGTGGCCAGGCCACTGCCGGGCACGGCAGCGGCCGTGGCCGGAGAAGACGGCCACGGTCTTGGCCGTGGCCGGAGGAAAATTATTACAAAAAAAAAAATTTTGGAAGAGGGTGGGGGGGCTTACCTTGGTCGAGAGGAGACGCGGAGCTAGAGGAGACCGCCGGGGAGCCGGAGCACCATAGGGGGGGAGCCGGAGCAGCGAACAGTGGGAACCGGATTTTTTTTGGGGAGGGCGGCGGCTAGGTCAAGACGGGGAAGAAGAAGAGAAGGCCGGCGACGTTATATATGAGTGATTAGCGATGCAATTAATTGCGTCACTAATCGGTCGCAATTTTTTTTAAATTTATTATGTATTAGCGACGCAACAATGCGTCGCTAATCCATCGTTAATTTGGCCTTATTATATTTTTTATGAAAAAGGTAGCGACGCAATTAATTGCGTCGCTAATGCGTCGCTAACTTGGCGCCAATGTCTGGCGGGAAAATTATTTTTATTTTCTAGAAATTACGTCGCTAAGACATCGCAATATTTTTTTAATATTTTTAAATGATTAAAATAATAATTATGACAATAATTGCGACGCATACAGTGCGTCACAAAAATTGTTCTAACTATTTCATTACATATTTATCCAAAAAACATTGCGATGCAACAAATGTGTCACAATTTTATATATGTTTTATTTATTTTTTTTTAAATATTTATAAATGATAAAAATTATATTTTATGATAATAATTGCGACGCACAAATTGCGTCGCAATATTTTTTTTACTTTTCGTTACATCTATTTATAGAAAAAACATTGCGACGCAACGTATGCATCACAATATTATATTTATTTTATTTATTATTACTGATAAAAAATATATTTACTAAAAACTATTGCGATGCAATAGTTGCATTGCAATATTTATTTATTATTTTCTTCGAAAATGCATCGCTACGGTGTCGCAATAATTTTTTAATATTTATAAATGATAATATTTATAATTTATGATAATAATTGTGACACGCAAATTGCGTCACAATATTTTTTTAAACTTTTTCATTACATCTATTTATAGAAAAAACATTGCGACGCAACTAATGCGTCGCAATATTATATTTCTTTTATTTATTATTACTGATAAAAATTATATTTACTAAAAATAATTGCAACGCATTCATTGCGTCGCATATTTGTTTATTTTTTCTTCAAAAATGCGTCGCTACGACGTCGCAATAAATTTTTAATATTTTTAAATGATAATATTTATAATCTATGATTATGATTGCGATGCACAAATTGCATCACAATAATTTTTTTATACATTTTCATTACATATATTTATAGAAAAAAACATTGCGATGCAACTAATGCATCGCAATATTATATTTCTTTTCTTTATTATTACTGATAAAAATTATATTTATTAAAAATAATTGCGACACATATATTACGTCGCAATATTTATTTATTTTTTTCTTCGAAAATGCATCGCTACGGCGTCGCAATATTTGTTTAATTTTTTTAAAACTTTTTCATTACTTATTCTTTTAATAATTATAAATGATTCGACGGTTGCAATCAATCCAAGCCATGATCGATCCCGGTCGGCATCGACCTTTCTCGGACCGTCGCGATCGATCGGATCAGCGACGATCCAACGGTTGCGATCGATCCAAGCCATGATAGATCTCGGTCGGCGAGTATCTGACGGTTGTGATCGATCCAAGCCATGATCGATCTCGGTCGGCGACGATCCGATGGTTGCGATCGATCCAAGCCATGATCGATCCCGATCGGCGATGATCCGATGGTTGCGATCGATCCAAGCCATGATCGATCCCGATGGGCGACGATCCGATGGTTGCGATCGATCCAAGCCATGATCGATCCCGGTCGGCGACGACCTCTCTTGGACCGTGGCGATCGATCGGATCGGCGACGATCCGACGGTTGCGATCGATCGAAGCCATGATCGATCCTGATCGGCGATGATCCGACGGTTGCGATCGATCCCAGTCGGCAACGATCCGACATTTGCGATCGATCCAGCCATGATCGATCCCGGTTGGCGATGACCTCTCTCGGACCGTGTGATCGAACGGATCGGCGACGATCTGATGGTACTTGCGATCGATCGAAGCCTGATCGATCCCGGTCGGCGATGATCCGACGGTTGCGATTGATCCAAGCCATGATCAATCCTAGTCGGCAACGATCTGATGGTTGCGATCGATCCAAGCCATAATCGATCCCGGTCGGCGACGAACTATCTCGGACCGTCGCGATCGATCGGATCGGCGACGATCCAACGGTTGCGATCGATCCAAGCCATGATCGATCCCGATCGGCGACGATCCGACGGTTGCGATAGATCCAAGCCATGATCGATCCCGATCAGATCGACCTATCTCGGACCATCGCGATCGATCGGATCGGTGACGATCTGACGGTTGCGATCGATCGAAGCCATGATCGATCCCTGTCGGCGATGATTCGACGGTTGCGATCGATCCAAGCCATTATCGATCCTTGTCGGCGACGATTAGATGGTTGCGATCGATCCAAGCCATGATTGATCCCGGTTGGCGTCGACCTTTCTCGGACCGTCGCGATCGATCGGATCAGCGACGATTCAATGGTTACGATCGATCCAAGCCATGATCGATCCCGGTCGGCGAGTATCCGACGGTTGCGATCGATCCAAGCCATGATCGATCCCGGTTGGCGTCGACCTTTCTCGGACCATCGCGATCGATCGGATCGGCGACGATTCGATGGTTACGATCGATCCAAGCCATGATCGATTCCGGTCGGCGAGTATCCGACGGTTGCGATCGATCCAAGCCATGATCGATCCCGGTCGGCAACGATCCGATGGTTGCGATCGATCCAAGCCATAATCAATCCCGGTCGGCGACGACCTATCTCGGACCATCGCGATCGATCGGATCGGCGATGATCCGACGGTTGTGATCGATCCAAGCCATGATCGATCCCGGTCGGCGATGATCTGACGGTTTGCGATCGATCCAAGCCATGATCGATCCCGATCGGCATTGACCTATCTTGGACCGTCGCGATCGATCGGATGGGCGACGATTCGACGGTTGCGATCGATCGAAGCCATGATCGATCCCGGTCGGCGACGATCCGACGGTTGTGATCGATCCAAGCCATGATCAATCCCGATCGGCGATGATCCGACGGTTGCGATCGATCCAAGCCATGATCGATCCCGGTTGGCATCGACCTTTCTCGGACCGTCACGATCGATCGGATCAGCGATGATTCGATGGTTACGATCGATCCAAGCCATGATCGATCCTGGTCGGCGAGTATCCGATGGTTGCGATCGATCCAAGCCATGATCGATCCCGGTCGGCAATGATCCTACGGTTGCGATCGATCCAAGCCATGATCGATCCCGGTCGGCAACGATCCTACGGTTGCGATCGATCCAAGCCATGATCGATCCTAGTCGGCAACGATCCGACGGTTGCGATCGATCCAAGCCATGATTGATCCCGGTCGGCGACGATCCGATGGTTGCGATCGATCCAAGCCATGTTCGATCCAGGTCGGCGACGACCTCTCTCGGACCGTGGCGATCGATCGGATCGGTGAGGATCCGACGGTTGCGATCGATCGAAGCCATGATCGATCCCGGTCGGCGATGATCCGACGGTTGCGATCGATCCAAGCCATGATCGATCCCGGTCGACGACGATCCGACGGTTGCGATCGATCCAAGCCATGATCGATCCCGATCGGTGATGACCTCTCTCGGACCGTGGCGATCGATCGGATCGGCGACGATCCGATGGTACTTGCAATCGATCGAAGCCATGATCGATCCCGATCGGCGATGATCCAACGGTTGCGATCGATCCAAGCCATGATCGATCCCGGTCGGTGTCAACCTTTCTCGGACCGTCGCGATCGATCGGATCGGCGACGATCCGATGGTTGCGATCGATCCAAGCCATGATCGATCCCGATCGGCAAGTATCTGACGGTTGCGATCGATCCAAGCCATGATCGATCCCGGTCGACGACGATCCGATGGTTGCGATCGATCCAAGCCATGATCGATCCTGGTCGGTGACGACCTCTCTCGGACCGTGGCGATCGATCGGATCGGCGACGATCCGACGGTTGCGATCGATCGAAGCGATGATCGATCCCAGTCGGCGATGATCCGATGGTTGCGATCGATCCAAGCCATGATCGATCCCGGTCGGCGACGATCTGACGGTTACGATCGATCCAAGCCATGATCGATCCCGGTCGGCGATGACCTATCTCGGACCGTGGCGATCGATCGGATCGGCGACGATCCGACGGTTGCGATCGATCGAAGCCATGATCGATCCCGATCGGCGATGATCCGACGGTTGTGATCGATCCAAGCCATGATCGATCCTGATCGGCGACGACCGATCTCAGACCGTCACGATCGATCGGATCGGTGACGATCAAGGGTTGTGATCGATCGAAGCCATGATCGATCCCGATCGATGACTACTGATATCGGACTGTCGCGATCGATCGGATTGGTGACAATCCGACGGTTGCGATCGATCGAAGCCATGATCGATTTCGATCGGCGATGATCCGACGGTTGCCATCGATCCAAGCCATGATTGATCCCGATCGGCAACGAGTGATCTCGGACCGTCACAATCGATCTGATTGGCTACGACCCGACGGTTGCGATCGATCGAAGCCATGATCGATCACGGTCGACGACGATCGATCTCGGACATTATTAATTTTTAATTATATTTTTTAATTTATTACGTTGCTAATGCCTCACTAATTTGCATTATGAATTTCTTTTAAAATATTGTGATGCATTAATTTGCATCGTTAAATAATTTTTTTTTATTACTTTACTATTTTATTGTATCGCTATTACGTCGCTAATTAACATATTTATTTTTAACAAAATATTGCGATGCACTGGATTGCGTCGCAATATTTTTATTTCATAATACTATTTTTCTTAAAATAAATTTTATTTAAATTAATTGCGATGCAATTATTGCGTCGCTAAATTAAAAATAATTTTTATATTTTTCTGGTTTATTGTGTCGCTATTAAAATAATTAAGTTTTTTAAAAAAAATTGCGATGCACTATTTTGCATCGCAATATTTTTTTCATATTAATATTTATAAAATTAATTTGATTTAAAATAATTGTGACACAATTAGTGCGTCGCTAAATTAAAATTAATTTTATAATTTTTGATCTATTGCGTCGCTAATGCATCGCTATTTAAAATTATTATGTTTTTCAAAATATTGCGATGCACTGAGTTGCGTTGCAATATTTTTATTTCATAATTATATTTTATAAAAATTAATTTTTTATTAATATTTGCGACGTAATTTTTGCGTCACTATATTAAATATATTTTTTCTCATTTTATGTTTATTGCGTCGCTAATGCGTCGCTATTTAACATAATTAATTTTTTTAAAAAACATTGCGACACATTAGCTGCGTCATAATATTTTATTCCTTTAATAATATTTTAAAAAAACACATTTTATAAATATTGCGACGCATTTTGCGTCGCTAAATTTAAAAATTAGTTTTTTTAATTTTATGGTTTATTGAGTCGCTAATGCGTCGCAATATTTTTTTGACGCGGAGGCATCACAATGTAGTCGCAATTTTAGCGACGTAAAGATGCATCGCTAAAATTGCATCGCTATTTCATTATTTTCTTGTAGTGACTATCCTTTACCACCACTATCGAATATCCACCAGACCCTTCATTCTCCATAACAACCATTATCTCCTCCTCCATCACCGACATCTACTACCATCGCCATCATACCTACGCTACTCGCCATCATACCTCAATCATCTAACACTATCTTCACCACTGACCACCCACAATTGCCATGACGATGACCACCACCACCTCAATTACCATCGGTATTATAACCATTACTGCTATACTTCCATCGTCACCATCCTCTTTTACCACTACCACCATCGTATCTTCAATACACTCACTATCTTTCACCATCACCACCGTCATATCTCTACACTCACCTTCATAATCCACCACCATAATCGTCACTATACTTTCACCACCTACTAACACCACCATCAAACCTATGTGATGCACCACCACATCGCCCTCCACCACCTACCCCATACTTACACCATCTACCGCTACTATTGCCCTTCACCACTTGCCACCACATCTCCATAATTCACTACCTCCCCATCATCACCATCATATCTCCAATATTTACTGCCATCATTATATATTATTTGTGCATTGTCTACTATTAAGGTTAGTCGAACTATTTTAAATTGGACGATTTAAGGTGAACCGAGCCAAACTGACCTAAAATTGGGATAATTTTACCTCTTAGTTTGCTAAGGGAGGCAAACTACCCCAAACCATATGTATTGACTTTGTACTAGTATATCGAATCAAATTGAATTGCTCGGTTTAACTTGATTCATGATAATTTATGAATTAGGAGCTCCTAGTCCACCTAACCAATTTGCCATTGGTTTGGTATGATACGGCCTATATCAAAACATATAAGCCAAATGTTAAAACAATACCAATTTTTAGTGTTGGACCTTATCCACTACCATTGCCATCCTCTTTTATTCTCCACCATCAACCATAATTCTCCATAATTTTTTTATTTTTAAATTTAAAAATTATTTTTTTATTTTTGATAAATGAATGTGTTTTTTAAAATTTTTTATTAAAAAATAGAAAAATTTTCTTTTTTTCTTAAGATAAATTGCACCCAAGAAAATGTACAGTAAAAATATAATGTTACTAAGACCTATCTTTTCTTTGGTATGACCTTGAACGATTGCCGAGATGCCTTTAAATGGACTAACGTTAAAAGCTCCATCACCGTTGGCAATGCTTCTGGCCCTATGCTCCCCTGTTCGATGAACCAGCGCGGTAAACTAAATAGGAGGAAGATTTCCTGGCGTCGTACGTTCATCTAACTTTCTTTTCTTCTTCCAAATATTCCGTTTGTTTTACCATCACAGGAGATGATGCTCTGTCCTTCGTACTCTGTTCTCGCATGCATTGTTTCACATTTTGATGTTAAATATAACTTTAAGGACTAAATTTACGCTCTTGTACTCTATTCTCGTTTAACATTTTGATATTAAATGTAACTTTAAGGACTAAATTTTACGCTCTATCCTCCATACTCTGTTCTCATTTCACATTTGATATTAAATATAACTTTAAGGATAGCTCAGCAGTTCTAAAATTGGTTTACAAAGAATTTTATTTTTATTATAATATTTTATATTTTAGCAAAAAAAAGCTACTTAAAAAATGAAAATAATTCTAATGAAATTTAAAAACACGATGAACTGATTACTATATTCCATTATTATGAACCATGGCCATCTTTCCTTCTTGAAAATCTAATTATCAAGTATAAGTTAAGATTCTCGATAATATTAGATTACTATGAGCCAAACGCCACCTTAAGGTTAAATGGTGAAAGCTAAATCTGGAAGGCATCAATAGTGTTGACCAGCCCAAGTTGTTTAAATTAGATTATTTCTATCCCAAGTTGTTTAAATTAGATTATTTCTGTCAACCTTTAAATCCTGTTTTGATAGAACACATGTTATAATCGCATATTCTTTAACATATGACCATAGAAAATAATGAAGACTTATTTGATCTGGTTTCATAATGACATAATATATCCTTATTAATATCTAAAATCAAGGAATATAAAAAATATAATAATAAAATAATCTAATTACATCTCTCTTAATGCTAGTGAGTAGGGGTGGCAATCGTGTCGTGTTGTGTCGTGTCCGGTCGTATCATGTTTTGGTCGGTTGAAAACACATCAACCCAAACACGACTGTGAGTTAAACGGGTTAGGTAATTTGGATACGAACACGACCTGACTCAAAACATGATTAACCTGACACGACCTGTGACCCGAGAGGGGAAGAAATAAAACCCGTATGAGATTTTATAATGGAAATGAGCCAGCAAAAGGAGGGTAGAGTCGAAGAGAGCGGTGGTCGAGTAAAAATTATCGTCATTTAAACTCTCTAAAATGTCATTAAACAGTCATTATTAGTATTTTATCATTTATAACATAATTGCTTAAGATGAAGGAAGTTTCTTGGGAAAAAAGAGTAACGGCAGTTGCTTTATTTTTCACTTTCTTTTCGTTAGAGGGATTTTGATATTTGAACTCAACCATCACAAAGTTGCTCCCAAGATGTAGATTAGGTCAAATTTGTTGCATTACTTGTTTGATCAATCTAATCAGATTAAAATATATAATTCATATAATCTAAATTTTGACTATTTAACCAGCTTCGTTGGTGGAACCATCAGCTTCGTTTGTTTGATCTAAGGCCTCGGGTAGCGGTGACGGACGGATCATGGCGGTGTACGTGCGGGCGAAGCGGTGACGGGTTCTGGTCAAAATAGTCAGATGGGTTCGTGTCAACCCGATTAAATAAACGGGTCAATTGGGTCAATTCGGGTTAAGCGTTGAACCCGAACATGACCCATTTTAATTTCGTGTTGGTGGGTCATGTCATACACGGGTTTGTACCAAAAAATAGTCAACCCAAACCCATTTAATTCGTGTCGTGTTCATATCGAGTCATCGTGTCGTATCAAAAATTGCCACCCCTACTAGTGAGAGTCCTAAAAATTGCTGAAAAATTAAGCTAATAAATATAATTTCGAACAAAAGGAACTTGCAAAATGTCCTTGGATTGAGGCATGTTTGATATTGTCTTAAGTATATATAAATTTCATTCTTTCATGCAAGTTATTAGCAAGTTAATTCTTAAGTTATAATGGTCTAACTCGATTTGATTTTTTTATTGTAAACATTATTGTATGTAGGTATAATTTAGTGACCCTTTCAAAAGTCGATGGATTAAAGAAAGTAAAAACAAAAAGAAATGTAAAATAAAGTTAGTGAAATCCGTAGGCTCAGAATAAAGACACCGAGAAGTAGTTGTTGTTTTGTCAAAATCTATAAACCTGATTTTTTTTTTTAAGGCTACATGACTCTCTCGATGCAAGCACGTAAGAAATTAATGTTGAATGCCTATGTCCATGTTCGTGCTCAAGTTGCCATGAGCGCTTGCTACCGCATTGCCCATGCATGCATCAAGACAAGGCACTCGCGAACGTGTCCACCGACAAGGCACACCATGGAGCATCGTGCCATCTTTGAAATTTAAATCTTTTCTTTATAAAAAAATAATTTTCTCCAAAAAAATCCCCCTACAAAAAGGTTTAAATTTTTGAAAATTGTTAAAAATAATAAACATAATTTTATGAGCATTTTATATTGTGCACTGTATTTAGTATTGATTGTATCTATCCAAAAAAATTATTAGGTCCGAAGGTAATTGAGAAGTAAATGGAGATGATATTTTAAAAACTATGCATAAGATATCAAGTATTTCAAATTAAAAGCATCAGCAAAAGATTCAATGTAAGTATAAATAAAAGCAATTGCAAAAGAATGTAATGATAATATGAAATAATTTAATGTAATGATAATATGAAATAATTTTAAGCAAATAAAAATAATAATAAGTTATGAAGATTTTTTATAGTAGATCTATATTTTTTTGCTTACGTTCACTATTTAAGGCTTCTCTTTAGGATTCCCTTGTAATCCTTTTTTTGGACCGAGGGACCCACTCTCTTTTTTATGGGCTTAAGAGAACCCTACACTCTTAAATGAATAAGAGAAAGAAAGCAAATTACTTTAAAAAAAAACAATGTATAAATATAGTTCTAAACTTGAAAAGAGGATTTGCAACTAAGGCTTAAGAACAATATTTCTATAAGGCTTTCCTAATGTTTTTTTACTTAATTTAAAACCTAATTTATTTTTTAAGTATATTGAACCTTATGTTCTTCTTCTACCAAGTTTTATGTGTTTTTTTAAAATAAAAAAATTATAAATTTAACCTTTTGATTGAATATTTTTGCATCAGATAATCGTTCATTATTCTTCTCTGACTTGAATTTCTTATAGAAATTTGAGTTCAAATATATGCCGGATGATCTTTTATTTGTACCTTAATTTCTTTTAATTATATTACCTATTTCATCATCATAAACTCAAATATTGCATAGTCTTTTAATTAATATTTTTTTATCATCAAAATATATTATTAAATTCTTATGTTTAAGATGAGTCATATTGGATAAGATAAAAGTGGTTACTACTGTCCCGTTTGGCTAAATCTAGCAATTAAGTCAAGGAACAAAGCACCAAATTTGGATTAGAATAGTGTAACTCTACATGGCCCGTAAACTTGAATCGAATTAATCAGTAAATATACAAGTATGTTCTCATTAATTAGCTTGATTTATGAGTCAAGTGATACGTCATATCTACCAAAGAATAACTTCCTTGCAACAATTTACCCACAACTCACTGAGAGAGAAGAATAACGAGGTTGCAGGCAAACAAACGCAGAGAGGAGAATAAAGAGACACCAAAAAGGGGGAGAACCAGGGGAATAAGACAACCCCCGTGCGATCTCCCCCCAACAAACCAAAACAAAAAATTTTATTAGGGTTGGTGACCTGCCATGCGAGCGCACCCAACATGGCAAAGGTCAGTATGACAACAAGATCGAATCCAAGAGAGTAGACTACTTTCCCTAAGCCCATTGCCTCGCCCCTCCAAGGAGCTCCTCAGACTTCCTTTGCTCTACATCAGATATAAACATACCCCTTAACATCTACGAGGTGAGATCCATCGATTGTCTCATCTTTTACATCCGAATCAAGAAAGTTGAAGTCGTTGGCAATGATCACCACAATCGCACTCGCCTGATCAGCCCAAATCAGGACGAAAGAAACCGCATCTCATCCGATCCACAAATCTGATACAAGAGAGGAGAACGATCCTTTTCGCGCCCATTTTCTTCCCCATCTACAGACCTGCTGCCAAAAAAGAAAGAACCAACCTGAAAGGAATAGAACCAGTAGAACAAACGAAATATATCACAAAAAACTGCTTCCCCTTCACAAAATCATTATACGGCATCGATATTTGCCATCGAGAGAAAATCAAGACAAAAAGAACTGATGTGGCTGACGTAGCCACGAGGGAAATTATGGCAAAATCAAAATCTTAAGGTAGCCGCGCCCCGGCATCTCCAAGTCGGCTAAGTCGGCTCCGACCTTCCCTGGTCGGCCCCGCTTGGCCCCGGCATCTCCAGGTCGGCCAAGTCGGCCCTGACCTTCCATGGTCGGCCTCGGCATCTCCAAGTCGGCCAAGTCGACCCCGACCTTCCCTGGTCGGCCTCGCTCGGCCCCGGCATCTCCAAGTCGGCCAAGTCAGCCCCGACCTTCCCTGGTCAGCCCCGCTCGGCCCCGGCATCTCCAAGTCGGCCAAGTCGGCCCCGACCTTCCCTGGTCGGCCTCGCTCGGCCCTGGCATCTCCAAGTCGTCCAAGACGGCCCCGACCTTCCCTAGTTGGCCCCGCTCGGCCCCGGCATCTCCAAGTCGGCCCCGACCTTCCCTCGTCAGTCCCGCTCTGCCCCGGTATCTCCAAGTCAGCCGAGTTGGCACCGACCTTCCCTGGTCGGCCCCGCCCCGGCATCTTCAGGTCGGCTGAGTCGATCCTGCTCGGCCTCGGCACCCTCAGGAGGGTCAAGGCTACCCCAAGTCGACCCTAGAACGGTCCTGGCTGTTCATGCCGCCGTCCTCCTAACCCGCGCTGCCTGACATCCCCAAGCCCAACTACCCATTGGCCATGTCACTGATGGGACTGGACCTAACTATCTGTTAGCCCCACTGACTGATGGGATGTAGCTCACCAACCACCGTTTTCCCCTCTCCAATGGGACAGAACCCACCAAGCAGCCCAAATTCATGCAACCCCATGAACCCCGCGGACATTCCTTTCTTACAGAACTCTACGTGGTTGTGCAGGTGTCAACCCCCTATAAAAAGGTAAGTCCACTCAGGAACAAGGTACGTAAACTCATATGCTCGCTACCCTGATACCCAGAAAGGGATTCCCCTCTTTCTGAGGACTCATTTTTTCTCCCTAGAGCTCATCTGAGCTCTCCCTCAGCTGTAACCCCGGTTACTGACTTGAGCGTCGGAGGGTCCCCATCGGAGCTCCCCTCCGGTCCTGGGACTTTTTGCAGGACATCCGATAAGGTGTGGGACCGTGGATTAAGCAGCTCTCTTCTCCCAATGTTCATGACCAGTGATCAGGCATCATCAGCTTGGCGCGCCAGGTAGGGGGGAAAGCAAAGAAGGCCCAAACCCTACAACAGTATACTTCTCTTTTCTCCCCCTCTCCCAACAATGGTGATGACTCGAGCTCAGGACGCCTCAGTCAGTCACTCGGGGGGGCATCTTCCCCTGGCTAGGCAGCAGGAGACCAACCTCCCTGCCGCTGATCCTCCTGTCACTTCCCCTCAACCGGAGGTGGCTGCTCTGATTGCGGAGCAGCTGGCAACTTTCATGCAGCAAGTCCAGACCCTCACCGCTATGGTCCACGAACTTCAGCAGCAGCAGTCCGTGGCCACCCAGCATCAGACCACTCCCCCTGCTAGTCAGCAGTCTACAAGGGGAGGCTCTCCTCAGCGAGAGGCCGGTCGTCGTCGGGCTTCTCCAAGGAAGCCTCGCTGTGAGCTCCCCAAGCAGCCGCGATCCCCTGATTGTGGCCCGAGCAAGTTTCCTCCAGAGCCGCACCGCTAGAAGGAACCAAAGAGGAAATCCCACCTCCCGCATCCTTCTCCTTCTTCTTCGTCTTCCTCTTCTTCATCCTTCGAGCTGCCTCGAAGGACCCCGATGATCAGCCGCCAGGCGGAAGAGCGCCTGGACGAGTACAACCGACGATTAGATGAACTCGCCAGGAAGATCAACAATCAATCAAAGGAGGAATATGACACCCGTCCTCCTTATACTCGCGGGATACTGGAGGAGCCCATCCCCTCTAGATTCTGATTTCCCCAGATAGATCCGTATGATGGTACGATGGATCCTCTCGACCACCTCGAGAGCTATAAGGCTATGATGCAAGTTCAGGGTACCTCAGACGCCCTTCTCTGCAAAGCTTTCCCTGCTACTCTGTGGAAGGATGCTCGCGCTTGGCACTCACGCCTGTCCCCCCACAGCATTGACTCTTTTCGAGAGCTAGAAAGGGCTTTCCTGTCATATTTTGATGCCTGCCGATGGATCCCAAGGGTCGCAGATAGCCTCTTCTTCGTGCACCAGAAGGAGGGAGAATCGCTGCGGGACTTCATGATCTGGTTCAAGACTGCCCCCTCGAAGTTTACCACCTCGATGATGTGGTGGCAATGCTAGCACTGAAGCGGAGACTCCTTCCGTCCCGCTTCACCTTCTCTCTGGACAAGAAGCCCCCGGGTTCCTACTTTGACCTTCTCCTCCGAGCTCAGAAGTACATCCGAGCGGATGAGCCAGACCTCACCCTCCAGGAATCATCAAGAAGCTTCAGCTGCAAGATTTCTCGCCTCGAGCCGAGCATCCCCCCTCACCACCGGTGGCCCGGTCTGCCTCACTGATCCGATAATAGACGTCGAAGCCCCATCCCCGATGAGAGCAAGCTCACGCCTCTCCTCGCCCCTCGACCCACATCCTAATGGAAATCAAGGGCGAGCCTTATCTCCAGCGCCCTCCTCCTATGAAGAAAGGTTTCCCCTGCGACAAGAGCCGTTATTGCCGATTCCATCAAGATTACGGGCATGACACCGACAGCTTCTTCAACTTGAAGCACGCCATTGAGGATCTCAATACGGTGGGGCTACCTCGGCAAATATGTCCAGAAGGCGCCACAACCGCTGCCGACACTCATGGGACCCCCGCCTACTTAGGTCATTATCGATAATACCCCCACGGAGCGGATGGTTGGGATGGTGTCTTGCGGCGCAACTTCCTCATCCAAGTGGCCAAGAGGGGAAGATGCGCCGGGTAATGTAGTTCTTGGGAGGAGGACCGATGAATTTTGAGAATGTAAACAATGAAGGCATTGTCATCTCTATGACGATTGCCAAGCACCCTGTAAAGAGGATATTGGTTTATAGTGGCAGCTCAGCTGACATCCTTACTTATGACGCTTTTGTTCGGATGGGATTGTCCCTTAACTCTCTCTAGCCTATGGAAGCCCCCCTAGTTAGATTCATAGGGGATTCGGTAAGGGTTAAGGGCGAGATATCTTTGCCTGTGATAGCCGAAATGCCGCCATGCCAAAGCACAGTGATCATGAAGTTTCTGGTAGTGCGAGTCCCTTTGGCATACAATGCCATCCTTGGACGCCCAAGCTTGAATCTATTGGATGCGATTATCTCCACCCGGTGCCTGCTAGTGCAGTTCCCTACTAGCAAAGGTGTCGGGGAGATGAGGGGCGAGGTCGGCTCAGTCCTGCCCTATTATCATGCAACGTCTAGCCCTTTGGAAGCCGAGTCAATTCCAGAGGTGCCCAACCCCAAGGAGTCTGGCAGGAGAGGAGAGCCAGCCGAGTACCTCCTAACCTTTCCCCTTGGGTACGATCCGGCGAAGACTGTGCGTATCGGCGGACTCCTCCTCTCGGAGGATCGTGATCGCTTCCTAACCTTCATGCGGGCCAACTCAGACGTTTTCATTTGGTCAGCATCTGACATGCCTGGCATTCCTTCAGAAGTAATCACCCACAAGCTCAATATCGATCCGAAGCACCGTCCAATCCGCCAGAGGAAGAGGAGCTTCGCTCCCGAGCAGCAAAAGGCCATCGATGAGGAGGTTAACAAACTGCTCAGTGCCGACCACATCCGAGAGGTGCATTACCCTAGCTAGTTGGCTAACGTCGTCATGGTGCGAAAGGCAAATGGGAGATGGAGAATTTACATCGACTTCACCAACCTCAACAAGGCGTGTTCGAAAGACAGTTTCCCCTTGCTGAGGATAGACCAGCTGGTAGATTCCACCTTCAGCCATGAGCTCCTCAGCTTCATGGATGCTTTCTTTGGATATAATCAGATAAGGATGGACCCCAGTGATGAAGAGAACACATTCTTTGTGACAGAAAAGGAGATTTATTGCTACAAAGTGATGCCCTTTGGTCTCAAGAATGCGGGGGCGACATATCAAAGATTGATGAATAGGGTGTTTCATGATCAGTTAGGCTGGAACATGAAAGTCTACGTGGATGACATGCTAACCAAAAGCATCCACACTTTTGATCATGTCTCCGATCTAGAGGAAACTTTCAACAACCTCTGCCGCTTCCAGGTCAAGCTGAATCCCAAGAAATGTGCTTTCGGGGTCACGGCGGGCAAGTTCTTGGGTTTTTTGTGACTCAACGGAGGATCGAGGTGAACCCAGAGAAAATCAGCGCCATCCTCGACATGAGACCACCATCCAGCAAGAAGGAAGTACAACGACTAACGGGGAGGGTAGCGGCTTTAAGTCGTTTCCTTTCCAAATCAGCTGAGAGGTGCTTGCCCTTCTTCAAAGCCCTGCGGAAAGTAAATAGCTTTGAGTGGACAAACGACTGCCAGAAAGCCTTCGATGGCCTGAAGGCATTTTTATCTTCTCCGCCGCTCCTGTCCAAGCCAAGGGACGGGGAGAGTCTATTCCTCTACCTCACCGCCTCCCCCGAGGTCATTAGCTCAGTCTTGGTGCATCTCGATGTTGACGGACCTAGATGCTTGTTTACTACGTGAGCAAGGTGCTCCATGATGCGAAGGTTAGATACTCCAAAACAAAAAAATCATCTTCGCCCTGGCCATCTTCGCCCGACGTCTCCGCCCATATTTTCAAGCCCATCCCATTGTGGTGCTCAAGGACCAGCCCCTCTGAGCCATCCTGGCCCGTCCAGACACCTCAGGCCGACTCGCCAAGTGGGCCATCAAGCTAGGAGAATTTGACCTCTCCTTCCAAGCGCGACCGACCTTGAAGTCCCAAGTCCTGGCCGATTTTCTAGTCGAGTGCACTTGGACGGACGAGGAAACCAGGGAGGTTTCCATGGAGCGGCACGAGCCTAAGCCAAGTGATGATGGAGAAATCTAGATCCTTCATGTAGACAGCGCGTCAAACTCTCAGGGAAGCGGTGCTGGTCTCATTCTCACCGGACCGAGTGGAGAGAAAGCAGAATGCGCTCTGCGGTTTCTATTCAAAGCCACCAATAATCAAGCTGAGTATGAGGCCCTGCTGGCAGGATTAAGGCTGGCCCAAGAATTTGGAATAAGGTGTCTCAGAGCTTTCACCGACTCACAGCTCATCTCCGGACAAATCAACAGAAAGTATGGGGCACGTGACCCTGCTATGACTTAATACCTGGGAAAGGTTCGGCTTTTGGTCTCCCTGTTAGCTTATTTCAGCATCAGTTACATTCCCCAAAGTGAGAATGCCAAGGCCGACATCCTCTTCCATTTAGCTACCTCCGCCGAAGTGGAGGTTGTGGGATGTTTGGGTATTGTGAATATGGCATGTTTCTAAAATTAGTTTCTTGATAATTAGGTCTGATCGATGAATTGGTTATAGGTTGAGGTTTTCAAGAAAAATTTGGGTGATTTCGCCATCCAGGATTGTAAGTATTTGAAAATGGATCATTTCCTGTTCTAGGAGCTAATCGGGTTTGGGCTTGGTGGGCTTGCTCTTGAACAAGTTCAGGAAATTGGTATGCAGCTGGACATTCACCTATAGAATGGGTTGGACTCGAACAAATTATGCAGACCTCATGTAATTGAGCAGATGGGGAAGAGATGTTTCCAACTTGTAGAATCCGGTTAAGTTTATGGGATAATTCATCTACCTTAGTATAGATATCTGTAGAATGACCTATTTCATATATTCCACCTCTTTTAGGTTCTACGGGAGGGTCTCGACGAGCAACTGACATATGATGTAATGAATTCTCACTCAATGTCTCAAAGAGTTGCCAAGCCTCATGTTCATTTTTAACATAAATGTCCCACCACATGAAGCATCAACCATTTGCCGATGCTTTTCTGATAAACCATCACAAAAGCACTGAACCAGTTGCCATTTGGGTATGGCATGATGTGGACATTTTCTAATCAGTTCTTTTAATCTCTCCCATGTCTCGTGAAACATCTCTCCATCTGTCTGAAAAAAACTTGTTATGGCTTTTCTAATTTGATTCGTTTTTCCTATAGAAAAATATTTCTTAAGAAACTCTCTCTGAAGATGATCCCAAGTTGAAATTATAATAGTGTCTAGTGAATTTAACCAATACTTGGCTCTATCTTTTAGGAAAAAAGGGAATAACTTAAGCCTAAGTGCATCATCGGAGAAATTTTGAATATTGACAGTTGAGCAAATTTCCAAGAATTCATCTAAGTGTTTGTAGGGATCCTCATTTGTAAGTCCATAGAAAGATGGTAACATTTGGATTACACTTGACTTAATTTCGTATTGGACAGCCTCTACTGGAGGCACTTGAATGCAGGGAGAGTAGGTATACCTTGAAGGAGTAAAATACTCTTTTAACTGTCGTGGTGGATCATTTTCGTTATTAGGATCCATAATTCTAAGTCTGATTGCTCTAAAAGTTCTTTCTATCTCAAGATCTAAGGGTATAAGGCTGGGTTGTAACGATCAACGACCAAGCATACACCCTACCAATGACTCTAAAACAAAAAGTAATTCAGTTTTTTTTATTATTATAATAGAAGGGAAAGAAGAAGATTCTAAAGAAAATATCCTAAAAGATTCCTAGAACTAAGAGCAATAAATAATTTAATTAGGGTTTAATAATTCTTAGTAATCAAGTTAACAAAGATTAGACTCTCTACTCTAGGTTTCCCTAGATCTAGATAGCTCCTAACTTCCAAGACTGCCTTGGAGCCCTCCAAATCAAAAATTAACTGATCAAATAACCAGTTAAGGGTAAGGTCAGGTGGAGTCCCCCGTCGCTTACTAGGTAAACGAACGGAACCAATTAAGTAACCACTTTTCTTTTCTTTTCTAGACACTAGTTAAGCAGTCAATCTCGATCCGGTCCAACTCTTTTGGGTGCCTTGTCCTATTGAGCTCGAGTTCCTTAGGGGCTGTTGTCTAGTTAATTTTAGAGTTAAAGGTTTGGGTTAATGCAAAATGAAGGATGTGGTTTGTGGGCCAAGGAAGGGTGATGAAATCCTCAGCTTATCTTGATTAGGGGTTTGTGCCCTTAAAGTTAATTATGAAAATGCTATTCAACAAGTATGTCCACCTCTTGAAATTATCAAACAAAATTATTCTAATTACTTTTTTTTAAGATTTTTGTGATTAGGTTTCTAATTTCCTAATAAATTATGAGATGTCAATGGAAGAATTTTGAGTTTTACAGAAAATAAATTTGCCTAAGTCAATCTAAGCATAGAAATAAAATAATTATTTTGTTTATATTTTGTTTATATTTTTTTATTATTTTTGTTTTCTTAAATTAATTATGTTTTATGGAAGGTGTCTTAGGGTTTTCTACTACAACATAAATTAATTTTAGCGACGCCAAAATGCATCACTAATGTGTCGCTAAACTGGCTTTAGCGACACAATTATGGCGTTACTGCAAGTCTCATCACAGAATTAATTTTGTCGCAATTGCGTCGCTAAATAGCAACTCTTAGCGACACATACGATTGCATCGCAATATTGCAACGCCAGGTCATTGCGTCGCAATATTGCGATGCAAGGTCGTTGCGTTGCAATATTTAATAATAATATTTTAAAATATTAGCGATGCAATTTCAGTCGCTAATGCGTCGCTAATTAAATTTTTTTAAAAATATATAAAATATTAAAAATTAAAATGGTTAAATTTAATATTGCGACGCATTCGATTGCGTCACAATATTGCGATGCATTCAAATGCATCGCAATATTGCGACGCCAAGACGTTGCGTCACAATATTTAATAATAATATTTTATAAATATTAGCAACACAATTTTAGTCGCTGATGTGTTGCTAATTAAATTTATTTTAAAAAAATAAAAATATTAAAAATTAAAATGGTTAAATTTAATATTGCGATGCATTCGATTGCATCGCAATATTGTGACGCATTCAAATGCGTCGCAATATTGCGATGCAAGGAACTGGCATTGTAATATTTAATAATAATATTTTAGAAATATTAGCGATGCAATTTTAGTCGCTAATGCGTCACTAATTAAAATTTTTTAAAAAAATATAAAATATTAAAAATTAAAAATGGTTAAATTTACAAAAATATTGTTCGAAACACTAATATTAATCGTAACATTCATCATTAAATTTCCAAAAATAATTAATATTAAAATTTTAAAGTTTCTATGTACAACACATAAAAAGTAAAGAAAAAAATACATCAAGAATCTCCACTATCACGATCACGTGGTGGCTAGAAACCCTGCGACATGCGGCTAACCAAATCCTACATGTGACGCATCTGCTCTCTTATGTCAGAGAGCTCGTGCTAAAGGAATTTCGTGCGCTGGTTGAACTCCTACTGAATCTCCTGCCGAAGCTCCTACCGAACCTCCTTCATAATAGATCTCTGAATGTCCTCTAAACGCTCGGCAGGAATATCATCAGAATAGCGCGAACTGGAGGCCTGATGGGGAAAATATGTAGAAGCTCTAGTGCCTAGACCATAGACCCTACAGTCTTACAGCTGGGCACCAACAGCCTCCAAAAACACACGTCGACTCTCCTCTAATGAGAGTTCGACGGGCGGTCCCCCATCAGTGGAGTCGACTTGCGATGCCTAGGACTGAAGCTTCTCGACTCGTGCCTTTGAATTATAAAATCAACAATAAATGAATCAATAAATTTCTCTAAATAAAATTTTAAAAATTAAACAGATACAATATAAAGCTAATTTCTTACCGTAACCTCCCATGATCGTGTATCGACCCAAGAACCGTCCCTCCTGGCCTGTGTCGCCCTAAATAGACGAAACTCACCAGGATCTCCGCCCTCCTATTCAGACTACAACAACAGAAAGAAAAATTGATAAATATAAGTATTTGTAAATAACTAAATTAGTAATTAAATTATTTATGTTTTCTTACCATACGGCATCTGTGCTCCTGAATCGAAATGGACCCTGCAATGTAGCGGGAGAGACCCGTGCCAGGACCGCCCCTCTCGGATCGGCGGTTCGTACTGGCTGATGCGGACCTCCTATGCCAGCCATCAAATTGCCATGCCTGCTGCCACTCGTGCCAAATACCCTCCGGCACATGCGCAGGATGCTTACCCGATGCCCTCCAACGATGAAGCATGTCGGAGTATCGGCGTACCGTAAGAGCATTCCATGCTGCCCTAATGGCATCATGGATGGCAGGGTCCCACGTATACCTTTTCTGCATTGAAATAAACAGTTAGTTTCAGAATTTATTAAGATTAAGAAATTTTGTATCAGTGATAAATTGTATTTAATTAGTTTACCTAAAACTCTGAAAAATAAAACTCCCTCGTGGCTGCAGATACATGGTGCCAATCGTAGCCACTAGGATCAGTACGCCTCTGAAATATGGAGCTGATCTAGCTCGATACATGATGTTGCTCAATAAATCTGTTAAAAAAATACATGTTTATAAGTAATTGACTTAAAAACATAAACGATATATTTACAATTAGTATATACTTATAGCCCGTGAGCATCCAGTCCAAGTATGGTGCGGCCGATGGTGGAAGAACTCTCGGAGGTATGTGCCGATCAGCTGGATGATAATACTAATGCAGGATCACCGCCGATGGCTGGAGAGATCAGAGGCTATGCGATGTGTGGAGATCCGAACTCTCCATCTCCAAAGCTTATGGGATCTGATGCGGTAGGGCTACGTCTCTGCTCACTCCGTCTGTCGCCAGTAGATCTACCTCGGCCCGTCATACTGAAAATACTAAAGATTCATGAATGTAATTACGATTAATGATTGAATATGTAAAAATATAACATTTATAAAAATAATTGAATTTAGAAAAACCTCTATGTTTAGTCGGTTTTATTTGTTTCGTGAAATATTGGTTCAACATCCGATGTCGTATCGGACTGCGATTCAGTTCATTATCATCGGAAGGAAACCGAACATTTAGATCCACAGTTTCTTGGACATCACCATTTGAATCTCTAAGTGATGTTTCAGGAGCCCTTGTGTCGTCTCAATTGCATGCATTTCCATCTCATCCTCTTGAAATGCAGGGCACTCGGCTGATTGACTTGATGAACTCTCGTCTAATACGATTGTTGAACGTGGGACAATTTTAGAAACAACCCACCAATATTGCTTGTCGTTGCGCAAACTTGGATATCCGCAGTAAAACACTTGCTGAGCTTGGGATGCAAGGATGAATGGTTCATATTTTGCAATCTTTGTCGATGGTTCACTTCAACTAGATTGTAGTCGTTTTGAATCCTTTTGCCCACAGGAACTGTCGGATCGAACCAATCGCAATGAAATAATACGGTTCATTTAATAGGCCAACCGGGATATTCAACTTCAACCACCTCTACTAACTTTCCATAATAATCCTGCATATTTGCTCTAACACTTTCTCCTTTAACACATACGCCCCAGTTCTACGTGCCTCTTGAAGCTGCTAGTCGTTCAATCTGAAATTTGTACCCATTAACAAAATAGCCAGTAGAGGTTGTTACGGTCTTCAATGGCCATTGCGATAGACATTTAATGAAATTATTGTCGGTTGTGGACCATGGACTGTTTACCTATAAATTAATAAGCTATTCACAACCAATTCAAAAAATAAAAGCCATTTTTGAAATTGATTAAGTGATACTACTCATAAATTCATAAAACCAGTAAGCGAACTTCATTTCTAATTTCTGCCTAATGGCAACTTGACTGATGTCTGAATTCATCTATCGTTGTCTATCACAATACATCCTTATGGGATGATAAGGATTAAAACGTCTGTTAGCAATTAAATATTGTGGTATATTTCAATTTAAATTAGAAGCTCCAATTAAGCATTGAAGTATATACTTACTCAATGTATTGATCGACTTCTCTACAGTTCATTAGGATGTAATAATGTGCTGCATTATACTCCATATCGCTAAGATTTCTTGACTTCTGCCCCCTAAATGAACGGCCGATACCTTTAAAAACTGATATTCTACCATCATTAGGTTCTCCTTCGTCCACACATACGTCATCGTTACGACCAAGATTTCGGCTCCTCATGCAGATGTGACCCTCAAAGTAATGCGAGGCAAAAGCTAAAACTTCTTCAACCAAGTGTGCATTGCATATAGAACCTTCAACCCTTGCTTTATTACGCACATTATTTTTTAACTTCTTAAGGTACCTATATGTAAAGGTAAGAAAAAATAAACTAATTTTCTCACAACGAAATAATATTTGAAATGTCAACATATCTTACTGATGTATATATTTACCTCTTGAAAGGATACATCCAACGATACTGCATGGGACCAGCTATGCTCGCTTCGTATGGCAAGTGAACCGATAAATGCTCCATTGAGTCAAAAAAACTGAGAGAAAATATTCGATCCAACTTGCATAAAATAATTAAAATTTCCTCCTCAAGCCTTGCCATGGATGCAGAAGTAATGACTGCTGCATATAGCTCCTTGAAGAATAAGATGAGCTCCGTCAATGCCTTCCAGACATGGTGCGGAAGCAACTCACGAAAAGCTATAGGCAATAACCGTTGCATGAAATATGGCAGTCGTAACTCTTCATGCCGAATAACTTGAGCTTATGCATGTCCACACACCTACCGATATTTGAGGCATAACCATTTGGAAATTTTAACCCTCTAACCCAGTTACATAAAACTTCTCGTGAATTTCTGTCAAGAGTGTAATAGGCTTTAGGATAGGTCCCATCGGCACTCCTCCTCAAATCACCTCTTCTGCAATATTGATTAAGTTCTTCTCTTGACTTTGCAGTGTCTTTAGTTTTTCTCGGGATGTTTAGCACCGTGTTAAATATGTTATCAAAGAAATTTTTCTCTATATGCATAACATCCAAGTTGTGCCGGATGAGATTTGTGCTCCAATACCTCAAATACCAAAATATACTAGTTATGTTCTTTACATATACGGCCATTTATTCTATTTGCATCTGGTTCCTAAGCATACCTCAACCCCAAATGCTCTATAGTATCAAATATATCCGTGCTGGACCTAACCGGTTCAGTGAATTTTGTGACTGCTTTGTTCTTCCAAAAGGCGATCAATTTACACTTGTAAGGATGATTTGGAGGCAAGAACTTCCTATGATTATCAAACCATGACTGCTTACCACTCTTCTGCAATGTAAATGCATCCGAATCATACATGCAATGAGGGCATATCAGACATCCAGTAGTGCTCCAACTAGATAACATTGCATATGCCGGGAAGTCACTTATTGTCCACATCAAAGCAGCTCTCATGATGAAATTCTGTTTCATAGAAATGTCATAGGCTATGACTCCTGTTTCCCACAATATTTTCAATTCGGCCACCAACGGTTACAGGAAGACATCAATCTTTTCCTTTGGATTTGATGGTCCTGGAACCAAAACTGTCAAAAACATTGCAGTATCTTTCATGCACTTCCATGGAGGAAGGTTATATACAGTTAGTATCACAGGCTAATATGAATATTGTTGCCCCGCTTGACCAAATGGTTGGAAGCCATCGGTACAAAGACCTAATCTCACATTCCTTATATCTTCAGCGAAATCAGGATGATTTTCATTGAAATGCTTCCAAGCTTTTGAATCTGATGGATGCCGCATTTCATCCTCTTTAGATTCATGTTCGGCATACCATCTCATATCAGCAGTTGTAGCCTCAGATCTGTATATTCTCTGCAGGCGTGGAGTAAGAGAAAGTAATGCATCCTCTTGTAAGGCACACTTTTCCTCCTACTTGTACTAGCTCCCCCTTTGCCATTTTTGTACCTCGATGCCCACAAATCTTACACCATCTCAGCTCTGAGTCTTCACCCCAATAGATTATACAATTGTTCAAGCAACAATCAATCTTATTAACTGGGAGTCCAAGCCCACGCAATAACTTCTTTGTTGAGTAAAAACTGTCTGCTACAACATTATCATTTGGCAAATTTCCTTGATTAACCCAGCTACAGAATTGAACGCCTTTTCTGATATCGATGTTCTGCCTTAATATTCAACAACCAAGCAGCCGTAGACAACTAGGAATGACCCTCACAACTAGGATACAATTCTTGATTTGCAGCACGCAATATATCATAAAATTGTTGTGCATATAGATTTGGTTCTTCCATAAATGTATTCTGATTGAATTCATTACCCGATGCATTCATCACCATTTCTTCATATGTGTTTAAATTCACAAATGGTTCATCTTCAAAATTGACACTTGTTGGCTTGTAACAGCTGCTGGAATTTCCTCTGGTTCACCGTGACAGTACCAAACATCATAATCAGGAACAAACCCCTTTTTACATAAATGCATCTTAACAGTTTCAACATCTATGTAGGCTTTATTCTAACACCTGTGGAAGTTGCATGGGCACCTAATCGTAGGCCCATCCATCCATTCAGGTTGGCTACATGCAAATGCAATAAATTCTTCCAATCCATTCAGAAAATCTGGATTAAGCAAGCCATCTTTTATCCTTGCATACATCCACGAGCGAGCACCGCTCATTTTGACTGACTTATATAATTTCTGGTAAACCATTAAAGGAAACCACAATATAAAACTATATTAGCATTAGTAAATATATAACTAAATTATTTCTTTTACACAACTAAGGTAAATAACAACTATTTAAATCATCTATAACTAAACCAATTTTCTTTTACACAACTAAGGTCTCTACCCTGCAAGGCCGGGCCACGTCTACGATCCTTATCGTGCTAGCAAGGACCGAGGCACAGGTTCATGCTAGGCTAATGCTAGGGTTGGGTTCGGGCCGGGCCATAAGGCGGTCCATTCAATCATGAGACTTCACAAGCAATCAAGTGTCCTAAATTAATTCCACCTTCACTCCATGTCTAAAAGGTAAGGCCCTATCCTATTCAAGAATATTTTTTGTGATATGTTATTCTGCTATTAATTATTATCGATCGTTTACGTTAAAATTTAGCAGCATTTCCCTATATGTTCTCCTAAATGTGTGGCATATATGCCACACTAGGAGAATGTATGAGCAAATACAAACCACAATCTCAACCAACGATGATTAATAGCAGACTAACATATCACAAAAAATATTCTCGAACTGTCCACCAGGACAATTTGAGAATTTGTAAAACTAAGTCTTAAATTCTCAAACGATCTAAAGGTTATAGTGCTATGAGAAATAATATGGAAATCCAAAGACAATCGAACTTATGCTTGTTATTCATAAATTCTTGTCAATTATACCTATATAGGAATAGTGTTTTATATATAGTCACTGACTTCTTAAGATTATTATGTCTAATATAAATGTGTGTGAAGACTAAAATATAAATTATTGAACTACTAATTCGGTGCTGAAAATTAAATAAAACTACAACAAGATTTTCATTCTAGCATTACATAATTTAATGCATCATTCAATTTGAATCAGAATGTAAATAATCAAGACATAACAATTGTAAATAACTACAAATGCACAAATATTATTGCATAAATAGCTATAAAGAAATAAATAACAATAAACTTTAAATATTAATCTAATGCATCACAGAATGTAAATAATAAAGACATAACAGGGCGGGCTGGCCACGTGGCCGGGCGGGATGGACACGTGGCCGACCAGTGGCCACGTGGCTGGGAGCACCATGCCCTCCCG
>UESW01001965.1:267908-278598 GCA_900491605.1 Calamus simplicifolius | reverse complement strand
TATAGAGGTTCTCTAAATTTAAGTGATATAATAATATGATCCAATAAATTATTAAGAATATAATATCAAAACAACTTACTAGTAATATTTTTTATAATATTAATTAATTAATTTAATCAGTAAAATTAGTTATGCAAAATATTTTGTAATATTATAAAATATTAATTTATAATAAATTATTTGTATTAATTAAAAAATAGCGAATGGGACTTCTATGAGGGTTCGAAATTATTTTTTTATCCTGCCTGTGGATCGGCCACGTGGCCAAGCCGCGGACGGCAACCACTGCGGTGGCCGACAAGAAAGGGGGGGGGGGGGGGGTTGGGAAAAAAACCCCTTTTTGTTTTTATAAAATAATATGATCGAATAAATTATTAAGATTATAATATCAAAACAACTTACTAAGAATATTTTTTATAATATTAATTAATTAATTTTTGGTTGAAAAATTAGTTATGCAATATATTTTGTAATATTATAAAATATTATTTTATAATAAATTTTTTGTATTAATTAAAAATTAGTTATGCAATTTTTTGTATTATAAATTTTTTATTTAATAATTTTATTTTATAATAAACAATATATTTTGTTTTAAAAATATTATTTTATAATTTTTTTGTATTTTATAATAAATTTTGTAATATTATAAAATATTATTTTATAATAATTTTTTTAACCGGTGTCCTGGCCATGGGCCACCGTGGCCAGGCCACGGCCATGGCCGGCCATGGCATGGCCGGCAACGATAGGGGGTGGGGAACCCCCCCCCGCCATTTTTTTTTTAACGGTGGCCTGGCCACGGTGATGGCCTGGCCACCGTGGCCAGGCCACCGAGTTGCTGGCCACGACCGTTGCCGTGGCCCGAAACGGGAGGGGGGGGGGGGGGGAAAAAACCCCCTGGCCATTTTTTTTTTTAACGGTGGCCAGGCCACCGAGTTGCCAGCCACGGCCGTGGCCAGCAACGACGGCTACGGCCATGGCCGTCGCTGTGCCGGAACAGGAGGGAGTCGAGGGGGTGGGGGGCCCCCCCCCCCCCGGGCAATTTTTTTTAATGATGGCCTGGGCACCGTGACCAGGCCACCGCATTGCCGGCCACGCCCGTGCCGGCAATGACGGCCACGGCTGGCAACAACAGCCACGGCCATGGCCGTCGCCGTGGTCGGAACGGGAAGGGGGTGGGCGAGGGAGGGAGGGAGGGAGGGAGGGGTACCTGAAAATAAGCCTCGCCGGCGAGGTCATCGGGTGCCGGAGAGCCGCCGAAGAAGAGGGAGGAGGAGAAATTAAGGAGGCACCGGTTGGGGGGGGGGGATCGGGCTCGTGAGGAGGAAGAAGAAGAGGGGGGGGGGTTTTATGAATTAGGCTTAGCGACGCGTAATTACGTCGCTACTCAGCGATGCAAATTATGCGTCGATAAGTTGCCGCCAATAGACATTTTGGCAAAAATTAGCGACGCATTAGATTTATGCATCACAATATTGCGACGCATAACTAATGCATCACAATATTATTTATTAATTTAAACTAATATTGCGACGCATTAATTTGCATCGCAATATTGCGATGCATAACGAATGTGTTGCAATATTAGTTTATTAATTTAAAACTAATTTAGCGACACATTGTATATGCACAATATTGCAACGCATAACCAATGCATCGCAATATTAGTTTTAAATTAATAAACTAATATTGCAACACATTCGTTATGCATCGCAATATTGCGACGCATAAGGAATGCGTCGCAATATTAGTTTATTAATTTAAAACTAATATTGCGACGCATTGGTTATACGTCGCAATATTGTGAATGCATACAATGCGTCGCTAAATATTTTAAAAAATTAATTTAATAATATTAATTTTATTAAGTAATTATTATAGTTTATTATATTTAATATTATAAAATGATAATTTAATATATTGATATATTTAATTTTGATCCGATGGTTGCGATCGATCCAAGCATGATCCGATCGGCGATGATCGATCCGACTGTTGCGATCCATCCGATCGGCGATGATCCGACGGTTGCGATCGATTCAATCCATGGTCCCTATAGGTGATGATCGATCAGACCATTGCGATCCATCCGATCGGGGACGATCCAACGATTGCGATCGATCCAAGCCATGATCCCGATCAACGATGATCGATATATCAGACCATTGCGATCCATCCGATCGGCGATGATTCGACGATTGCGATCGATCCAAGCCATGATCTTGATCGACGATGATCGATCCGATGGTTGCGATCCATCCGATTGGTGATGATATCCGACGATTGCGATCGATCCAAGCCATGATCCCGATTGGCGATGATCGATCGGACCATTGCGATCCATCCGATCGTCGATGATCCGACGATCGATTGCGATTGATCCAAGCCATTCTGATCCATCCGATCGGCGATGATCGATCCGACCATTGCGATCCATCCGATCGGCGATGATATCCGACGGTTGCAAATTGATCCAAGTCATGATCCCGATTGGCGATGATCGATCAGACCGTTGCGATCCATCCGATCGGTGACAATCCGACTGTTGCATGCGATCAATCCAAGCCATAATCCCAATCGGCGATGATCGATCGGACCGTTGCAATCCATTCGATCGGCGATGATCCGATGGTTGCGATCGATCCAAGCCATGATCCCGATCGGCGATGATCGATCCGATGGTTGCAATCCATCTGATTGACAATGATATCCAATGGTTGCGATCAATCCAAGCCATGATCCCAATCGGTGATGATCGATCGGACCATTGCGATCCATCCGATCGTCGATGATCTGATGATCAATTACGATCGATCTAAGCCATGATCCCGATCGGCGATGATCAATCTGACCATTGCGATCCATCCGATCGGTGATGATATCCGACGGTTGCAATCGATCCAAGCCATGATCCTGATCAGATGATCGATCGGACCGTTGCAATCCATCCGATCATCGATGATCCGACGGTTGCGATCGATCCAAGCCATGATCCCAATCGGCGATGATCGATCCGACGGTTGCCATCCAATCGATCGGCGATGATATCCGACGGTTACGAGCGATCCAAGCCATGATCCCGATCAGCGATGATTGATCCAATGGTTGCGATCCATCCAATCTACGATGATCCAACGGTTGCGATCGATCCAAGCCATGATCCGGCCCAATCGGTGATGATCGATCCGATGATTGCGATCCATTTGATCAGCGATGATATCCGACGGTTGCGATCGATCCAAGCCATGATCCCGATCGGCGATGATCGATCGGACCGTTGCAATCCATCTGATCATTGATGATCCAACGGTTGCGATCAATCCAAGCCATGATCCCGATCGGCGATGATCGATCCGATGGTTGAGATCCATCTAATCAGCGATGATATCCGACGGTTGCGAGCGATCCAAGCCATGATCCCGATCAGTGATGATCGATCGATCCGATGGTTGCGATCGATCCAAGTCATGATTCCAATCAGCGATGATCAATCTGACGGTTGCGATCCATCCGATCGATGATGATCCGACGGTTGCGATCGATCCAAGCCATGATCCCAATCGGCGATGATTGATCGGACCGTTGCGATCCAACTGATCGGCGACGATCCGACGGTTGTGAGCGATCCAAGCCATGATCCCAATTTTTTTTAATTTTTTGGGTATTTGCGTTGCTAATGCGTCGCTATTTAGCGACGCAAATAGTGAATCGCTATTTTTTTAAATTTTTTTGGTATATGCGTTGCTAATGCGTCACTAATAGAGATGCAATCGTTGCGTCGCTATATTAATGAATATTTTTTAATTTTTTTAGGTTTTTGCATCGCTATATTGCAACGCAAGTGTTGCATCACAATATAGCGATGCAATATTGCATCGCTAAATTAAAAATTAATTTTTTTTTGAAATATGCGTCGCTAAATAGCGACGCAATCATTGCGTCGCTATATTAACATTTTTTTAATTTTTGGGTTTTTTCATCGCTAATGCATCGCTATATTGCGACGCAACATTTGCATCGCAATATAGCGATGCAATATTGCGTCGCTAAATTAAAAATTATTATTTTATTTTTTTTGGAATATGCATCGCTAATGCGTCGCTAAAATAAAAATTAATTTTTTTTATTTTTTTTAAGAATATGCATCGCTAATGCATCGCTATTTAGCGACACAATCATTGCATCGCTATTTAACGATTTTTTTAATTTTCTCAATTTTTGGGTCGCTAATGCGTCGCTATTTAGCGATGCATTTTTTTTGCATCGCTAAGGGCGTCGCTATTTGTTTTTCTCACTGAGTTGTCACAATTTGGTGGCAATTTAGTGACGCAAAAATGCATCGCTAAATTGGCGTCGCTATTTCTGAATTTTCTTATAGTGAAGCATGATTAAAGGAAAAGGGCTTCGTAACAATTTCTGGGCCGAAGCAGTTCTTACCACTGCCTATATACTCAATCGTAGCCCCATATCTTCACTTCAAGGCATAACACCATTTGATGCTTGGCATTGATGGAGGCCAAAGGTAACTCATTTTAGAGTATTGGGTGTCTTGCTTATGTTTACATTCCATATAAAAAAAGAAAAAAAAGATGATAATAGCATGAAATGCATCTTTATTGGTTATAGTATTGAAAGCAAGGCTTATCGGTTTTATAATCCTATAACTCAAAGGCTTGTTGTTAGTCGGGATGTGATATTTGATGAGCAGAATGCATGGAATTGGAATGAATTATAGAATACAACAATGGGTGGAGTTCAAGCTGAAGAAACATCAGTGGCCTTTGATGATGAAAGTAAATATTTAATTGATCCAAATCAATCTTCAACAAGGACTACACCTGTGCAGTCTACACTTGTGAGTTCTCCTTATTCATCATCTTCTGAATCTCTTTCAAGAAAGATAAAATCCTTGATTGATATATGAAAGATGTCAGTTTACTTCTGTTGATGAACCAAGCTGTTTTGAAGAAGCAACAAAGCACAAAGAATGGTGCAAAGCTATGGATGATGAAATTTCAGCATTAATAAAAAATGGTACTTTGGAGCTCATGGATCTACCACCTAACCATGAAGCTATTGGTTTAAAATGGATATTGATGCGTATCGTAGCGCAACGATTAAAACACCTTAATTTCACTAATAGAATATTGAGAGTAAGGGATCGATTCCACAGGAACTTTAGCGATTATCTTGAAATAAATTTATAAATTTAACTAAATAGATAATTAATAGTGCAAAATAATCAAGATATGGTCTATCTTATAAGAGCACGGCCCGTACCCGTAGATCATGGCCCGTCCCTTTTAAGCATAGATCAGTCTAAATTATTTTCACTTAAATATAATTTAATAACAATTAAACATGAATAGAAACTTTATTTCATTAAATTAAAAAGTTATGACATTAAGAAGGCAACAAGAAAGCAATAAATTCTCCCTACACTAAACCAAAGATGGATTGAACTGGGTTGGAGACAGGCTGAACCGAGTTGAAGACATGAACTGGGCGAGATTCCTTCACAGAAGCCTCCAGTCTCCTGGGAATAGAGCAACGGACATGGACAGCTTCTAGAACAAAGCAACGAAACTCCTTGGAATCAGCAACCTCCACAGACGTCTCCTCCTTCGAATGAAGCCTTCACGAACCACGGATGGCCGTCCGAGAGCTTCCTCAAAGCCACAAACTCACAAACAGAGCATGATTGCAGAGCCTTTGTTCTTCCCCCTGCTGACTCCAAGCCACGGCACGAACAGAGCTCGATTGCAGAGCCTCTCCCATGAATAGATCTTCCCGAATTCTCCACGAACGGACACCGAACGAGAACTCCCCGATTACACCATCCGATCCCCTCTTGCTCTCCCTCCTCGCTTCTATTTGTAGAATTCTAGATGCGGCCCAGACGCGGAGAGTATCTGTTTCCATATTAGAGACAACGTGGTGCAGAGAATTCCCAGGAGAAATTGTGGACGAGATTATAATTCTTTCCATATGAAGTTTACTTCCAATTTGATAATTTCCTATCTAATTTATTTCTTAATTGGTGGAAGAAAAGATTGATTTGAAAAAGGAGAAGAATCGGGAGAGAAATAAGGAAATTTCGCTGAGAAGACGATGAAGTCGGCAATGGATTTGCCGATTTTGCTTTAAAATGCATGCTAAATCTTTATAAAATTAATTCTGGGCTCATCTTAAATCGATTTGAGTGCCGTTTGCGTCGTTAAATTCCTAAAATCGAGCTCTTTAAATTGATAAGGTTTTACCTAAAATATTATATAAAATATTAAAATATTAAATAATAATAGGTACGTGATTTATTAATTAATAGGTTTAGTGATAATTATTAATGCATTTATCACTCCCCCCAACTTGAATCTTACTCGTCCTTGAGCAAATAAGAAATTTAGAAATATGTACCAAGCTAGTCCAAGAATTGATAGTTATCTTACAGTTCTTTTTTTAAAAATTTCTGGTTAGATCATAAGGGAGGTACTTCATTGGATTATTGAGCTTACCCATTTAGTGATAGAGTGTAGTCCATAAGAATTTATAGATGTCTTCCTTCACTAACTTTTCACTTCTCTGATTAAGTCTTCTAACTTAATTTGGGTTGGGTGTAATGTCTTTTGTAATTTGGTTCCCTTATTTATTTATTTGTGTAAAGTCAATGCAATGTCCTAACCCCTTGCTTTCTAATTAACCCTTGTAGCGAGCTTTAGGCCAATGGCTCCCAAACCAATTGGTTTTAGGGCATTAGGTGTAAAACACCCCTCGGACTTACTGACTCGAGTCAAAAAGGCTTTAGGTAGGACTGACTCTACTTAGGTTCTTTTACATTCTCACCTTTTGACGCGAACAACATCACTTTCTTAGGTGACGGGCCTGGTTACTTAGTGAAAATGTTAAGAACCTAATTTATTAACTTTAAGAGAGATTTTTTTTAAACATGACATTTTACCCATACCCTTATTAAGTAGATTGTACTATTAAGATTAGTGGTCAGGAGGGTCTGAAATTATTCTAAAAATTTTTTGGGCTAAACCCTACCTTTTATTAGGTTTTCTTAATAATTTATTCCTCAGTATCTCAAAAATAATCTAACCATTAATTCATTAATAGACTGCTTGATTAACTTCAAATCGAGACAGAATTTGGTACACACATCTGATTATAGTTTTACTCGAGGATTTACTTATTCTTTTTCCTCCCCCCAACTTAATTTCCATTGTCCCTAATGGAAGAAAAATTAATTTCAAGGAAAGATACTACCTGGTAGAGTATTTGAAGGTTGGAGGTTTCATTGTTGCCATCTTCTTTCAATCTACTTTTGTTGCTCTTCTCTGGTCATACTAAAAGAACACACTAAAAGAACAAAAAGTTAAAAATAACTAATAAACTGGGTTGCCTCCCAAGAGCGTTAAGTTTAAAGTCTTCAGCCAGACTGTGCTACTCATTATGATAGTGTTGGGTTCACAAAATCAATTGATTCAACAACTTCTCATCATTAATTTCTTCTATATATGGTTTCAAACGTTGGCCATTTACTTTGAATGTATTTCCCTGCTTGGGGTCTTTAAGCTCTACAGCTCCATGGGGAAATACTTGAGTTACTATAAAAGGTCCATTCCATCGTGAACAAAGTTTTCCAGGGAAAAGATGTAATCTTGAATTGTAAAGCCATACTTTTTGATTTGGTTCAAAAGTTTTTCTACTAATAAATTTGTCATGATATGCTTTGGTTCGTTCTTTATAAATTTTTGAGCTTTCATATGCATCATTTCGTAGCTCTTCTAACTCATTCAATTGAGTTTTCTATTGACACCTGCCTTTTTTATATCATAATTAAATTGCTTGATGGCCCAAAATGCACGGTGTTCTAATTCTACAGGTAAATGATAGGCTTTTCCAAATACGAGCCGGTAAGGAGACATTCCTATGGGAGTTTTAAATGCAGTACGATAAGCCCATAATGCATCATCCAAACGTTCTGACCAATCTTTCCTATCGGGTCTCACCATTTTCTCAAGGATATGTTTAATTTCTCTATTTGATATTTCAACTTGGCCACTAGTTTGGGGATGATAAGGTGTAGCTACCTTATGAGTAATTCCATATTTGTTCATTAATCCTTCAAAGTGTCTATTCGTGAAATGTGTACCCCCATCACTAATTATAGCCCTTGGGCATCCAAAACGACTAAGGATGTTATGCTGAATAAACTTGATTACAACTTTATGGTCATTGGTTCGAGTTGCCATGGCTTCAATCCATTTTGACACATAATCAACTTCCACTAGAATGTATTCAATCCAAAAGAGGAAGGAAATGGGCCCATAAAATCAATACCCCATACATCAAAAATTTCTACAACCAAGATAGGGTTTAGGGGCATCATGTCTTTTCGAGAAATATTTCCTGTTTGTTGACATTGGAGACAATTACGACCAAATTCATGTGCATCTTTAAAAAGAGTTGGCCAATAAAACCCACTTTGTAGTACCTTTGCTGTAGTTTTCTTTCCACTAAAATGTCCTCATAGGCAAGAGAATGACAGAAGTTAAGTATACTTTTGAATTCACTCTCTGGGACACATCGCCTAATCACCTGATCCGAACAGTACTTAAATAATTCAGGGTCTTCCCAAAAGTAATATTTGATTTGTGAGAAAAATCTATCTTTTTCTTGTTTTGTCCGGTGGAAAGGTACTTTTCTGTTGCCAAATAATTCACAATGTGGGCAAACCAGGGAAGACTGCTATGGAAAATTGAGAACAATTGCTCATCAGGGAACCTATCTCTGATTATTTCTTTATTGTATTCTACAAGATCCTAGAGATATGATCTGCTACCATATTTTCAGAACCCTTCTTATCTAAGATTTCTAGATCAAATTCTTGTAGTAGAAGGATCCATCTAATTAGTCTGGGTTTTGTATCCTTTTTTGATAAAAGATGCCTCAATGCTGCATGATCAGAATAAACTAAAACCTTAGACCCTAACAGATATGATCTAAACTTTTCTAGGGCAAACACAACTGCTAGTAATTCTTTTTCAGTGGTAGTATAGTTCATTTGTGCATCTAAAGAGTTTTGCTAGCATAATAAATTACATGGGTTCTCGATTGAGTTTCTGTCCTAGAACTGCCCCTACAGCATAATCAGAAGCATCACACATGATTCGAAAGTTATGGTCCAATCTGGGGGCTTGATAATTGGTGCAGTGGTCAAAGCAGTTCGAAGGATGTTATAGGCTTTTAGACAATCTTCATCAAAATTAAAAGAACTATCTTTAGTCAACAAATTACACAATGGTCGAGAAATTTTACTGAAATCTTTGATGAAGCGTCTATAAAAACTAGCATGACCAAGGAAAGATCGTACTTTTTAACTGAGGTTGGGGGTGGTAGATTTGATATCAATTCAACCTTGGCTTTATCAACCTCAATACCTCGCTCTGAAACAATGTGTCCGAGCACAATTCCCTCACGAACCATAAAATGGCTCTTCTCCCAACTTAGGACTAAATTCATTTCCATACATCGTTTCAGTACCTTAGTCAAGTTCTCGAGGCAGCTATCAAATGATGCACCAAAAACTAAAAATCATCCATAAATACTTCCAAAAATTGACAATCATATCAGAAAATATGGCCAACATACATCGTTGAAAAGTGGCTGGTGCATTACAAAGACCAAATGGCATGCGTCTAAAGGCAAATGTTCCAAAGGGACAGGTGAAGGTGGTCTTTTCTTGATCTGCAGGAAATACTGGACTTGATTGTATCCTGAATATCCATCTAAGAAACAAAAGAAACTTTGTCCCGCTAGCCGTTCTAGAATTTGATCGATAAAAGGCAAAGGAAAGTGGTCTTTCCTAGTCACGGCATTCAACTTTCGATAATCTATACACACTCTCCAACTAGTTGATGTGCGAGTAGGAATTGATTCGCCCTTTTCATTTTTAATCACGGTAATACCCGATTTTTTAGGTACTACTTGGATTGGACTGACCCATTGACTATCTAAAATTGGATAAATGATACCAGCATCAAGCCATTTTACTACTTCTTTCTTAACAACATCCCTCATGTTTGGATTTAGCCTTCGTTGCATGTCTCTATGTGGTTTGGCTTCAATTTCACTATGAATGTGGTGCATGCAAACGGAAGGGTCAATTCCCTTAAGATCAGCTATTGTCCATCCAATTGCCTCTTTATATTCTTTAAGTACATCTACCAATTTATCTTCCTGCTCAGAGGTTAGGGTAGATGCAATGATTACTGGAAGGGTGTCATTGGGTCCAAGGAATGAATATTTTAAGTCATCTGGAAGAGGTTTCAACTCTAGTTGGTGGTTCTTCCAAGGATGGTATTAAAGGTTTGGTTTAGTTGGAAGTGGTTCATATTTTATAGTCCAAGGAGGGATGGTGTCGAACTTAGGTGGTTCTAATAACATGTTTATCTCTTTGGTATACTCATCAATATCAAAGTCATCTATTCCAAAATGTGTAAGACATGTTTGTAAAGGATCCGAATCAAGCAAACTTTGGAATTTCTTATCTACAACTTCCTCTATCATGTTTACTTCATTTAAATCATACACAGGTGGTCCTTGGGAAGCATTAAAAATATTTAATCTCATCTTCTTGTTTCCAAAAGATACATCCATCACCCTGTTCTACAATTTATACATG
>UESW01001965.1:225762-266459 GCA_900491605.1 Calamus simplicifolius | reverse complement strand
AATCTCGACCCGATCCAACTCTTTGGGTGCCTTATCCTATTGAGCTCGAGTTCCTTAGGGGCTGACGTCTAGTTAATTTTAGAGTTAAAGGTTTGGATTAATGCAAAATAAGGATGTGGTTTGTGGGCCAAGGAAGGGTGATGAAATCCCCACCTTATCTTGATTAGGGGTTTGTGCCCTTAAAGTTTATTATGAAAATGCTATGCAACAAAAGATGTCTAGCTCTTGAAATTATCAAACAAAATTAATCTAATTATTTTTTTATAGATTTTTGTGACTAGGTTTCTAATTCGTAATAAATTATGAGATGTCAATGGAAGAATTTTGAGTTTTGCAGAAAGTAAATTTACCTAAGTCAATCTAAGTATAGAAATAAATAAATAATATTTTATTTTATTTATATTTCTTAAATTAATTATTTTATGGAAGGTGTCTAGTGTTTCTTTCAGATTATTAAGGTAAGTAATTAAAAGGAAAATTTGATTAGTTAAAAGTGGATTTGTAACAAGAAGTAATAATTTTTTATGTTAAAAAGAAATATGCAATTCTAACAATTAAGGAAATAAATAAAGAGACAAACTATCAAAAAAAATACAAATAAAATTAAGAGAAAAATAATCTAATTTTTTTATTTATTTCAGTTTTTATATTTTAAATTTTTAATATTTTTTATATTTTTCTTTCAAAATAATGCACTTAAGTCCCCAGCAACGCGCCAAAATTTGATGCATGTCGTAGCGCAACGATTAAATACCTTAATTTTACTAATAGAATAGTGAGAGTAAGGGATCGATTCCACATGGACTTTAGCAATTATCTAGAAATAAATTATAAATTTAACTAAATAGATAATTAATAGTGTAAAATAATCAAGATATGGTCTATCTTATAAGAGCACGGCCCGTACCCGTAGATCACTGCCCGTCCCTTTTAAGCATAGATCAGTCTAAATTATTTTCACTTAAATATAATTTAATAACAATTAAACATGAATAGAAACTTTATTTCATTAAATTAAAAGTTATGACATTAAAAAGGCAATAAGAAAGCAATAAATTCTTCCTACACTAAACCAAAGATGGACTGAACTGGGTTGGAGACAAGCTGAACCGGGTTGGAGACAAGCTAAACCGAGTTGAAGACATGAATCGATATTCCTTCACAGAAGCCTCCAGTCTCCTGGGAACAGAGCAACGGACACGGACAGCTTCTGGAACAAAGCAACGAAACTCCTTGGAATCAATAACCTCCACAGACGTCTCCTCCTTCGAACGAAGCCTTCACGAACCACGGATGGCCGTCAGAGAGCTTCCTCAAAGCCACGAACTCACAAACAGAGCACAATTGCAGAGCTTATGTTCTTCCCCCTGCAACTCCAAGCCATGGCACGAACAGAGCTCGATTGCAGAGCCTCTCCCACGAACAGATCTTCCCGAATTCTCCACAGACGAACACCGCACAAGAACTCCCCGATTACACCATCCGATCCCCTCTTCTCTCCCTCCTCACTTCTATACGTAGAATTCTAGACGCGGCCGAGATGCGGAGAGTATCTATTTCCATATCAGAGACGACGCGGTGCGAAGAATTTCCAGAGAAATCGCGGATGAGATTATAATTCTTTCCATATGAAGTTCCTACTTCCAATTTGATACTTTCCTATCCAATTTATTTCTTAATTGGTGGAAGAAAAGATTGATTTGGAAAAGGAAATTTATGACGATGAAGTCGGCAATGGATTTGCTGATTTTGCTTTAAAATACGTGCTAAATCTTTATAAAATTAATTCTGGGCTCATCTTAAATCTGATTTAAGTGCGGTTTGCGTTGTTAAATTTCTAAAATCGAGCTCTTTAAATTGATAAGGTTTTACCTAAAATATTATATAAAATATTAAAATATTAAATAATAATAGGTACATTGATTTTTTAATTAATAGGTTTAGTGATAATTATTTATGCATTTATCATATATACAAAATCAAATACAAATCTGATGATCAATCCAAAAATTTAAAGCAAGGATTGTTGCAAAGGGCTATATGCAGTGAGAAGTATATGTGGAGCAACCATAGGGTTATGAAGTTATTAATGAAGAAAAGGTGTATCGATTACTGAAGGTACTTTATGGACTTAAGCAAGCACCTAGAGCATGGTATGAAAGGATTGATCAGCACTTTGTATAGTGATGACGCTCGATCACCTCTCCTGGATGTCGAAAATGGAGGTGCTTCTCGAATCCTCGCTTCGCCGGGTTGCCTGCAAAGAAGTCCCGGGACCGGAGGGGGTCTCCGATGGGACCCTTCGACGACCAAGTTAGTGACTGAGGTCACAGTTGAAGAACGGCTCGAGTGAGCCCTGTTTTGTATGGAAAAAAGGGATCTCCGAGAGGAGGAATCCCTTTGAGAGTAGAGATGGCGATTTTGGGGGTTATCGTGCATACCTGTTTGGTGAGTGGGTTCACCTTTTTATAGGGGTTGACCCTGGCATGACCACGTGGGGTGGCATGAAGCAGAAGCTCTGCTTAGCCCTTGCGTGAATCTGGGCCAGTTAGTGGGACACGTCCCATCAGTCGGCGGGGCTATCGGGCGGCGCGCATCGGCGCTGTCAGGCGGCATGCGTCGGCACTGTCGGGCGGCGCGTGTCTGGCGCTGTCGGGCGGTGCGCATCAGAGAGGCAGTTTCTTGAACCGCTGGGGCTGATCTGGCAGGAACTGGGGATGCCGGGGCCGAGTCGGGCCAGCCTGGGATGGCCTTGGCCGACTCGATGGGATAGGAGACGCCGGGGCCGAGTCGGGCCAGCCTGGGATGGCCTTGGCCGACTCGGTAGGATAGGAGATGCTGGGGGCCGAGTCGGGCTGGCCTGGGATGGCCTTGGCTGACTCGGCGGGACAGGAGACGCCGGGCCGAGTCGGGCCGGCCTGGATGGCCTTGGCCAACTCGGCGGGACAGGAGACACCGGGGCCGAGTCAAGCCGGCCTGGGATGGCCTTGGCCGACTCGGCGGGATAGGAGACGCCGGGGCCACCTGGGAAGGAAACGTCGGGGCCGGCTGAGAGGTACCGGGGCTGGCTGGGATGGAAGCATCGGGGCCGGCTTGGATTAGGCAGGGCCGGCTTGGATCAGGTAGGGCCGGCTAGGAAGATGCCGGGGCCGCCTGGGAAGGTGCCGGGGCCGGCTCACTTGGAGACGTAGGGCCGCCTGGGAAGATGCTGGGGCCGCCTAACTTGGACACGCCGTGGCCGGCTGGGAAGTGCCGGGGCCACCTAGCTTGGAGACGCCGGGGGCCGCCTGGTAAGTGCCGGGCCGGCTAGGGAGATGTCGGGGCCCCTTGGGGGTGCCGGGCTGCCTAGCTTGGAGAAGCCGGGGCTGGCTAGGAATGTGCCGGGGCCGCCTGGCTTGGAGCCGTCGGCCTTTGGGGCCGTCGGTCTTGGAGGTGCCGGCCTTTGGAGTCGTCGGTCTTGGAGATGTCGGCCTTTAAGGCCGTCGGGTGTCGTCCTTTGGGGCCGTCGGGCTTGGAGCCGTCGGCCTTTGGGGCCGTCGGTCTTGGAGCCGTTGGTCTTGGAGGTGTTGGCCTTTGGGGCCGACTGTCTTGGAGCCGTCAATCTTGGAGCCATCGGTCTTGGAGATGTCAGCCTTTGGGGTCGTCGGGTGTCAGCCTTTGGGCCGTCGGTCTTGGAGGTGCCGGCCTTCGAGGTGCCGGTCTTTGGAGCCATCGGTCTTGGAGATGTCGGCCTTTGCAGCCGTCGGGTGTCGGCCTTTGGGGCCATCGGGTGTCCAAAAAATTTTTGTTTTTCATGGGGTCAATCAGCTCCATCAAATGCCCCCCACACTCCTTGAGCTTGCGTGCTCTACATCAGCTAAGCGAGAGGAGTGTAGGACTTTAAGAAATTTTTTGATGGCAAATTGATTACCTCAGGCCCGCCACTGGAAGCAGCTTACGCTAACTTTTTTCGGGGGATGCTCGTCAGTTAGCTGTTGAAGCAAAGATGAAGCCGATGAGGCAAAGTTAAGGCTGTCGAGAACCTTTTGAACCCCAAAGGGTGACCAGAGGGTGCTTGGGCTGGGCTAAGGTGCCTTTTTCTTCAAAGAAATTGGTCTTCTGCAGGGTTGATCTGCCCCCCCAGGAAACTCTGCTGATTGGAATCCGCAGGTCTTGAGCTTGAGGGTGCCGACATGAAGCCGGTCTTGGGTGCCAACGCGGAGGCCGATCTTTGGTGCCGACGCGTAGTCGGTCTTAGGTGCCGACGCGGAGTCGGTCTTTATTGCCAACGCGGAGTCGATCTTTGGTGGTTTTCCTATAACGCATTCAGATACTAATGAAAAGAAACTTTTTCTCAGTGTATATAACTTAGCTTATTCGCAGCTGCTTGCCTTCGCGGGTCTTTGGCGCCGACACGAAGTCAGTCTTTGGTGCCGACGTGGGGTCGGCCTTTGTTGCCAATGGGTCTCAGCCTTTGTGCCGATGCGGGGTCGGTCTTTGGTGCCGACACGGGGTCGGTCTTTGTTGCCGACGCGGAGTCGGTCTTTGGTGCTGACACGGAGTCGGTCTTTGGTGCTGTCGTGGGGTCGGTCTTTGTTGCCGACGCGGAGTCGGTCTTTGGTGGTTTTCCTGTAACGCATTCAGATACTAAAGAAACTTTTCTCAGTGTAGTATACTTAGCTTTTTTTTTTTTGCAGCTGTTTGCCTTCGCAGGTCTTTGTTGCCGACGTGGAGTCAGTCTTTATTGCCGATGCAGAGTTGGTCTTTGTGCCGATGCGGAGTTGGTCTTTGTTGCCGACGCGAAGTCGGTCTTTGTTGCCGACGCGGAGTCGGTCTTTGTTGCTGACGCGGAGTCGATCTTTGTTGCCAACGCGGAGCCGGTCTTTGGCGCCAATGCGGAGTTGGTCTTTGGTGCCAACGCGGAGTTGGTCTTTGTTGCCAACGCGGAGTTGGTCTTGGTGCCAACGCGGAGTTGGTCTTTGGTGCCAACGCGGAGTTGGTCTTTGTTGCCAATGCGGAGTTGGTCTTTGGTGCCGACGTGGAGTCGGTCTTTGTTGCCGACATGGAGCCGGTCTTTGTTGCCGATGCGGAGTTGGTCTTTTGGTGCCGACGCGGAGTCAGTCTTTATTGCCGATGTGGAGTCGGTCTTTGGTGCCGACGCGGAGTCGGTCTTTATTGCCGATGCGGAGCCGGTCTTCGTTGCCAACGCGGAGTTGGTCTTTGGTGCCGACGCGGAGTCGGTCTTTGGTGCCAACGCGGAGTTGGTCTTTGTTGCCAATGCGGAGTTGGTCTCTGTCTAAGAAATACACTCATCCTAAGAGCGTGATAAGATAAGGATATTTTGAATAATACTTTATTAAAGGATCAGCAAGCTACTGATAATACCGTCCGCATTCTGAATGTGGGGGAGAAGCTTCCCATTTTGATGCCATCTTGCTTCCTACCGTTGGCTCCCCGAGCTGCTACTCGCCCCTCATGATGTCATGCTATTGCTCGTTCCGTTGGGGCATTGTTGATGCAAATTTGAGGCGCTGGAGGTGCCGACACACCCGGGGCCGTGAGGTTTCCTTGAACGAACTTGCCCAAGTGGCCCTGCTGGACAAACTTTTCAATGGCCTTCTTCAATTGGCGGAAATCTTCGGTGTCATGCCCATAGTCTTGGTGATACCGGCAGTAAAGCTCTTTGTTGTGGGGGTTTACTGACTTTAGGGGACGTGGGCGTTGAAAGTAAGGCTCCTCCTCAATCTCTAGCAGGATGTGGAAGATTGGAGCCATGAGAGGAGTAAACCGCCCCTTAGGAACCAGCACCTGGGGCCGGTGGTCAAAGCGACGGGGTGGTTCGGGCTGCCTGGATCGTCCCTCAGCTGGCTCCGTTGGTGTTGGCTTCTTATTGGAACTCCTGCCGGCTTCCCTTCTAGACGAGTCAGTCTCGTTGGTGCGGATGTACTTCTAGGCTCGAAGGAGGAGGCCGAAATAAGAGTTTGGGGGCTTCTTATCCAGGGAGAAGGTGAAGCGGGACGGAAGGAGTCCCCGCTTCAGCGCTAGGGAGGCCACTGCATCGTCGAGATGGTAGACCTCGAGGGCGGCGGTTTTGAATCGGGACACGAAGTCCCGCAGTGACTCTCCTTCCTTCTGGCGGACGGAGAAGAGGTTGTCTTCCACCCTTGGGATCCGGCGACAGGCATCAAAGTGGGCCAAAAATGCCCTCTCCAACTCTCGGAAGGAGTCGATGCTGTGAGGGGGCAGGCGTGAGTGCCATGCACGTGCGGCCTTCCGCAGAGTTGCGGGGAAGGCCTTGCAGAGGAGGGCATCTGGGGCGCCCTGGATTTGCATCATAGCTTTGTAACTCTCGAGGTGATCGAGGGGGTCGGTCGTACCATCGTACGGGTCCACCTGGGGAAGCGGAACCTCGAGGGAACCGGTTCCTCCAGGATGCGGAGAGTGTAAGGAGGACGAGTGTCGAACTCTTCCTCTAGCTGACGGTTGATCTTCTTGGCGAGCTCGTCTAGTTGCCTGTTGTACTCCTCCAGGCGTTCCTCCGCCTGGCGGCTAATCGTCGGGGCCCTCCGAGAAGGCTCGAAGGAAGAAGAAGAAGAGGAGGCAGAAGGAGACGGAGATGGAAGTCGGGACTTCCACCTGGGTTCATCGTGATGATGTGGCTTGGGAGGAGACTCATTGGGGCCGTGGTCAGGGGACCATGGCCGCTTGAAGGGTTCGCGCCGAGGCTTCCTGGGGGAAGCTTGATGTCGGCCGGTCTCTCGCTGACCGGCCTCCTGCCGAGGGGAGCCTCCCCTCACCGACTGCTGACTGGCGAGAGGAGCAGTTTGATGCTGGGTGGCCACAGACTGTTGTTGCTGGAGCCCATGGATCATGGCGATGAGATTCTGGACTTGCTGGGAAAGAGTCGCCAGCCGCTTCGCTATTTGGACAGCGGCGTTCGGCGACGGGCAAGCGACCGGGGGGTCGGTAGCAGGGGGATTGGCCTCCTGCTGTCTAGTTGGTGTGGGAAACCTCGCTGGGCAACTGATGGAGGCGTCCTGAGCTCGGGTCACCACCATGGCTTCTGGAAGAAGAGGGGGGACGAAGATGTAGCTCAGGGAGAACGTTCGCTACTTTTTCTTATCCTCTCTTCCTGGCGCGCCAATCTGATGACGCTCGATCACCTCTCCTGGACATCGGGAATGGAAGTGCTTCTCGAATCCTCGCTTCGCCGGGTTGCCTGCAAAGAAGTCCCAGGACTGGAGGGGGTCTCCGGCAGGACCCTCCGACGGCCAAGTTAGTGACTGAGGTCACAGCTGAAGAAGGGCTCGAGTGAGCCCTGTTTTGTATGGAAAAGAGGGATCTCCGAGAGGAGGAATCCCTTTGAGAGTAGAGATGGTGATTTTGGGGGTTATCGCGCATACCTGTTTGGTGAGTGGGTTCACCTTTTTATAGGGGTTGACCTTAGCATGACCACGTGGGGTGGCATGAAGCAGAAGCTCTGCTAAGCCCTCGCGTGAATCTGGGCCAGTTAGTGGGCCACGTCCCATCAGCCGGTGGGGCTGTCGGGTGGCGCGCATCGGTGCTGTCGGGTGGCACGTGTCGGCGCTGTCGGGCGGTGCGTGTCTGGCGCTGTCGGGCAGCACACGTCAGAGAGGCAGTTTCTTGAACCGCTGGGGCTGATCTGGCGGGAACTGGGGACACTGGGGCCGAGTCGGGCCGGCCTGGGATGGCCTTGGCCGACTCGGCGGGACAGGAGACGCTGGGGCCGAGTCGGGCCAGCCTGGGATGGCCTTGGCCGACTCGGCGGGACAGGAGACGCCGGAGCCAAGTCGGGCTGGCTTGGGATGGCCTTGGCCGACTTGGCGGGACAGGAGATGCCGGGGGCCGAGTTGGGCCGGCCTGGGATGGCTTTGGCCGACTCGGCGGGACAGGAGACGCCGGAGCCGAGTCGGTCCGGCATGGGATGGCCTTGGACGACTCAGTGGGACAGTAGACGCTGGGGCCGCCTGGGAAGGAAGCGCCGGGGCCGGCTGAGAGGTGCCGGGGCCGGCTGGGATGGAAGCGTCGGGGCCGACTTGGATCAGGCGGGGCCGGCTTGGATCAGGCGGGGCCGGCTAGGAAGATGCCGGGGCCGCCTGGGAAGGTGCCGGGGCCGGCTCGCTTGGAGACGTAGGGCCGCCTGTGAAGATGCTGGGGCCGCCTAACTTGGACACGCCATGGCCGGCTGGGAAGTGCCGGGGCCACCTAGCTTGGAGACACCGGGGGCCGCATGGTAAGTCGGGCTGGCTAGGGAGATGCCGGGGCCACCTGAGGGGTGCCGGGCCGCCTAGCTTGGAGAGGCCGGGGCCAGCTAGGAATGTGCTGGGGCTGCCTGGCTTGGAGCCGTCAGCCTTTGGGGCCGTCGGTCTTGGAGGTGCCGGTCTTTGGAGCCGTCGATCTTGAAGATGTCGGCCTTTGGGGCCGTCGGGCTTGGAGCCGTCGGCCTTTGGGGCCGTTGGTCTTGGAGCCGTCGGTCTTGGAGGTGTCGGCCTTTGGGGCCGACTGTCTTGGAGCCGTCGGTCTTGGAGATGTCGGCCTTTGGGGCCGTCGGTCTTGGAGGTGCCGGCTGTAGGGAGAAATAGTCTCCGAGGCATGCATATTTTTAAAAATTGATAACTATTATCATTGCAGAAATTAAAAGATTACATATTAATCTATCTAATATGCATCAAGATCATATCTTTGCCTATATATTCAGGGTCGTTTGATCTAAAATATGCATATAAAACATCAAGATCATATCTTGATCTTCAAGACAACTAGTCACACTATTATCTTGAAGCCTGCCTTAAGATCTAGGGATCAAATCACTTACCTTAAGAACAGTAGGTAAATCCTTATTGCTCTGCAGTCGTTCAATCATCCGGCCTCTAGTATCGTCCACGCGAAGCCCCGAATGATCAGATTTCTAGGAGTGCTAGCTCGCTGAAAAATAGCTTTGCTGATCTTGAATCCTCTCACTTGAATCTTCCTCCAAGATCCACCAGGCTTCCGCTAACATCAGAATCACCAGGATTTTCTATTCTAACATTTTAGAATTACAATCCATGACAATTTAGAATTACAATCCACGACAATCGTGTATTGTTGTTCTATTTTTGTTCTGTGTTCTCTGGTGAGGGAATGCCTTCTATTTATAGTCTCGATTTAGCCTTGACATTTAATTCTAACATTTAAGAATCCGTCGTTTGGCAAAAGCGAAGAGACACCGAAGGCATGACGCTTGGTTTAATTCCGACGTTCGAAGAAAACCAAGGAGTCGCGGCATTTGGTTTAGTTCCATCGTTCGGAGAAAACCTAAGAGACAAGGGATAAATCCGACGTTCGGTAAATAAATGTCATGCATTAAATTCTATCTCATGAGATGAGATTTTAGTCATCTCATCATATGAGATCCATATTCGAGAGGTTTGGGTTCTGATCTGAATTTATTTGACTTAACCCACATAGATCATGGTCCAAGCCCAATCAAATTTGGCTAGTCCTGAATCTATTTAAATTCAAATCAAGTCTAATTTCAAATCAATATTTGAAATTGACTTGTCCTTCTAATAGACTTAAACCAAATTGAATCTTATTCAATTGTACTTAACCCAATTGAGATAATTCAATCAATCAAATTGATTAATTAATTATATACGATTCTCAATCGTTGATCAGCAAATAGATCATCCTAGGAAACTTCTATGCGTGTGACTCTCTAGGTTCGAACCTAAGCCGGTAGCATAGAAACAACTTTCTATACTAATCGATGTGCCCATCTAGCAATGGAACCCGACGTCCAGATAGGTCGAAGAGTTGCCGAGCAAACTCCAAGAACCCTAAGAAACAGTTACCGTATAATTCATCCTCTTGACCACAAATGCTAAGGATGGCTTAAGAGCCTGTCAACTCTAAATAGCAAATCCATAAAGTGATTTCAACTTTAGTGATCATGTGACTTTCACATGAAATGCCTTGGCCAAGGTCTTGCTAAATTAAAATACAAGCATTTCTCCTTTTAATGGGATATGTCAAATTCCATCTTGATCCACAACTGACTACCACAAGTACTTGACTACACCCAGTAACCTTTCGTAGCTGGATTCGAAATCCAAGTGGTCCGGCACCTAAGTACAATGAGTTGCTTGTAAGCCACTGGTTGTGATCTTCAGGTCTGAAGGATACTTATACCTATATCTTCTCGGATTAACTCTTGACAGCAGAGTATCCGAAAATGAGTCACGTTCGGTGAAATGTACTCCTACACTTTCACCTGTATGTCATACCAGTGTCTCTACACTCCTTGGTTAAGAGGATAATCAACAAATATGATATACAACGTCCTATAATTGATAGTACTATGACCCTGTCATAGTATATCATTTGGTCGCGAACTCTTTTAAGGACTTTCTAAGATAAATCCTCCTTATCATGAGAAAGATCCTAGGGGCTTTATTACTTTCAGGAGTATTAAGAAGATGTTCTTGTAATGAATAAACTACCAAATTACTTTTATTAATATATCAATTTATATATAATTTACATCAGCACAATCATCAAATGATTGGCTTTAGGATACAATTTCCAACACCGGCCTTGGAGGTGCCGATCTTTGGAGCCGTCGGTCTTGGAGATGTCGGCCTTTGGGGCCGTCGAGTGTCGGCCTTTGGGGCCGTCGGGTGTTCAAAATTTTTTTATTTTTCATGGGGTCAACTAGCTCCATCATATAGAATGGCTTTCAAAGGAGCAAAAGCGAGCCCACCTTATATGTCAAGTCAAAGGATTCATTTGATGATCGAAAAAGCACTTCTAGTTACATCTTCATCCTTGGATTTGGAGCAATATCTTGGAGTTCAAAAAAACAAAGTACTATAGCACTATCATCATTTGAAGCTGAGTACGTGGCTGTTACTGCTGCAGCTTGTCACGCTATCTGGTTGCGTAGAAGATTGAAGGATTTAAAACTATCACAAAAGGGTCCAACTACTATCAACTGTGACAATCAATCCACAATTGCAATGACAAAGAATCCAGTGTTTCATCAGCGAAAAAATCACATTGAACTTGATATCATTTTGTTCATGAAGAAAAGGCAAGTGGCAGTGCTGGTGGTAAGAAAACAGAGAGAAACGGTGAGGAGGAAGATGGAAGAGAGGCAGCAGCCATGGTCATCGGCGAACAAAAACCCTCTTGGGTCGTGGGTGTGGAAATGGAAAAGGATGGACCATGGAGGAGGGATCTAGTGCATTGGTGGAGAAGAACGGAGAAGAGAGGGAGGAGAGGCGGAGGTCGACGGCTGCGGCGGTTCCGAAGAAGAGGGAAGCATCGTAAGCCGGCAAAGAGGGAGAAATGACGAGAGAGGGAGGAGAAAGAGGCCGGGGTCAACGACGGCGGTGATAGGAGAAGATGAAGCCGTGGTGGGTGATTGGATGTGGAGAGGAGGCAGATAAAAAGAGAGCCGCGAAGAGGGAAGAAGAGGTCTACTGCGGCACGACGATGGTGAAGAGCCAGGGCCAACGGCGATGAAAAAAACAGAGACAATTGCTGGGGAAGGCGACGGCGTCAGTTTTGGAGCTCGGCGAAGAGGGGAAAAGGAGGAGGTCGGTGGAGAGAAAAAAAATCAAGATTGGAAAGTTCTGGAAAGAGGGAGAGAGAAGTTTCTCCATCGCACATTCTTGAGTTGTCTCTCGATAGCTGCTAGATCCTAACCTGTTGTAGTTCCTGTTTAGAATCTCATTTCCGTGTTAACAAAAATTAATTAAAATTTTATTTTCTTCGGCTATTGCCTATGCTAAAACTTTGTGATATAGAATTTATATCAATTCGATATTTTTGATAAGGTTTTGTTGCCGCCGGGATCCGTCCTCCGATTCGGGCGCAGTCGATCTCCAGGGGCGGACCTGTATACAAGTCCTCGCGCGAGAGGCATTGGGGGTGGCCATCCGTGGAAGACCCTCCGACACTCAAGTCAGTGGAAGGAAATCGGTGATCAATCAGAAAATGGGGAGGTGGATCTCTCCGGAGAGTCTCTGTGGGGCGGCCAATCGGGAGCTCTAGGAGGTGAGAGCACCGACGAGCAGCAGGAGAGCAGGAGAGTGGGAGTGAGGGTGTGAGCGCGCGCGTACCTGAGGGGGTCTGTGAGCGTGATATTTATAGGCTGTCACCTGGATCTTGAGCGCCTTGTGGAAGGTTCAGAGGTTGTTAGGATACGGAGGTGGATCGAATCAGACCATTGTGGGGCTGTTGGGATCCATATCCTGTCTATTAGGGGATCGATGGCTAGGAGAGCTCCTTGATGGATTGAGATCTGGTAAGTGTGTAGGTCTCGGGTAGCCTTGATGGGTTCTAGACCACCTCTCAACATGATTCCTTGTCTAGGAGGTTGTTACAGTAGGCTTAGGCTCTCCCGCGTTAGGTTCCGCGGAGGTGAGTATCGGATCGTGAGTGACTCAGTGGAGCCAGGCCATGGAGGCTCGGGGGAATCGAGCCACAGGAAGTTCGGGAGGGCCGAGCTATGGAAGCTCGGGAGGATCGAGCTACGGAAGCTCGGGGAAGCTGAGCTATGGAAGCTCGGGGAGTCGAGCTATGGAAGCTCGGGTAAGCCGAGCTATGGAAGCTCGGGGGAGCCGAGTTATGGAGCTCGGGAGAGCCGAGCTATGGAAGCCCGGGAAAGCCGAGCTATGGAAGCTCGGGGAGGCCGAGCTATGGAAGCTTGGGGGAGCCGAGCTACGGAAGCTCTGGGAAGCCGAGCTATGGGAGCTCGGAAGAGGCGAGCTATGGAAGCTCGGGGAAGTCGAGCTAGGGAAGCTCGGGGAGGTCGAGCTATGGGAGCTCGGGAGAGCCGAGCTATGGAAGCTCGGGGGAGCCGAGCTACGGAAGCTCGGGGAAGCCGAGCTATGGGAGCTCGGGAGAGGCGAGCTACGGAAGCTCGGGGAAGCCGAGCTAGGGAAGCTCGGGGAGGCCGAGCTATGGGAGCTCGGGAGAGCCGAGCTATGGAAGCTCGGGAGAGGCGAAAAGGAGGTCGGTCTTAGCCTCCTTGCACGGATATTAATGCAATGATGATTTTACCCCTCAACACATGCCCTCCACTCCCTAGTTCGAAGCGTAGGTTCGGGCGTAGGGAGTATGAGTCCAGGTGGCACGTTTTGGATGGGGCGATTTGGTTTAGACAGCCCGTGCAATGATGCTCTAATTAATGCGACAGGGTCACCATGCCTTCGTGGGTAAGGCTCCTCCAAGAGTGATGGTTGGGAATATGCCACGTCGCGAATCCCGATTAATACGTCATTTGTCGAGGCGGTTCCGGACGCCTGAGGCAAGGCGCCTCGTCCTCTCAAGATGGCTTCCTTAGCGGGGAAGCAAAGCGATAGCCACACTATAAATACGTGTTTGCAGCATTCTCTCGTTCTGTTTCTTGAAGAGTCTCCCCCTCGCAACGCTCGCCGTTTCGCCTGGTGCTTTTCTTGGCTAAGATGACGATGAGCCCCGACGATGTAGCCTCGGAGATCGTTGCTGAGGATGTGGGAAGGATTCATCAGTGGTATGGCATGCCCCCAGATGTCGTCCTACGAGTGCCGGAGCCTGGACATAGGGTCTTACGGGATCTGGAGAGCGGGGTCTTCGTTTATGAAGACAGCTTGAAAGCAGGCTTCCGTTTTCCTCTCCATCCCTTGGTGAAGGAGATCATGACTCACTACAACATCTATCCAACGATGGTGGCCCCGAACAGCTGGCGGAGCATCATCGGATTTATCTCAATGTGCCACCAAATCCGGATTGCCGCCACTCTCTCTCTTTTCCGTGCTTGTTATCATCTGATACCCGGGAGGAAATCAGAGTGGCCATATATTGGACCTCGGAGGTCCTTCAACGTGATTGTGGATAAGCCATCCTCTATCAAGGGATGGAAGAGTCAGTTCGTTATCGCTGATGGGAATATTGGTTCCGACTTCCCTCGAAATGGAGAAGCTTTGTTAGGGATGCGGAAACGCATCCGGTTTTGTCATAGTAGGAGGAGAGAGATTTGGACATCCTCCGCAATGGCTAAGTATTTTCGGCCAACGATCTGTTATCGAAGGGGCCCTCTTCGCCGCCGGGCTTAGCCCCCTGGACCCGCAAGGTGAGTCTTCCCTTTTACTTTCTCCGCTGCGTGCTGCCTGACGAATGTGTTTGGATTTAGTCGCATATGTTCCATTCTTACAGCCAAGAGGTCGACATTGTCGAGCCTCACCAAGAGGAAGAGAGGCAAGCGCCCAGGGAGAGCAGCGGCGTGGATAGTGGGGCCTGAGAAAAGGGCTCACACCTCCTCAAGGAGCTCGTCGGATGCCGGAGCGGTCATGATAGGAGCGCCGGGGGCGAAGGAGGATTCAGGGAGGATAGCTGCGATTCCTTGTCCTCCCATATTGGAGATATCGGATAGCTCAGATGAGACTCTGTTGGCTCGTCTGACCGCGTCCCCTATGAAAGAGGAACCGGCGATGGATCTGATGGAAGCAATCGTTTCTGGGGGGCCTTCCGCCTCCGTGGGACCACTACTGACTCCAGTAGGAGAGGGAGAGGGAACAACTGCAGTCGATGAGGCTCAGGGCGAGCTCCCTATTGGTCTCCCTGCGGGGGAGTCTGATGGTAGCTCCCTATTTCAAGAAGTAGGCCAGATAGAGGCTCCGACGGAGCCTGCAGGGGATGCACAAGTGACAGCAACGGAAGGTGGCACAATGGAAGAGGGATCTCAGCGGGGTAAGAGTCCCGCAATGGAGACTCCTCCGAGAAGGATTTTGGGGAGGCTGGCGCTTGGGTTGGCCGAGTTATCTGAGGAGACTCAAGCCAAAATTCTGATGGAAGAAGTTGGGAAGCTGATGGCTGCTCAGTCAGAGGTTGCTCGGGTAGGCTCCTTGGGCGGAGATGACCAGCCCGGTAGCTCGAACGCAGGTGTTGAGGGGCGTTTTCTGCCTTAATGAGGTTGGCCTTGTATCCGGGTGCGGATCCCTCGGCGGACAAGTTTGCAGATTTGGAGTTGGTTGATGCTACATTCGGGCAGCAAGGCGTGGCTGCAAGTGTCCATCTCCTTCCTGATATCGATAATACAACCCTGATGAGGATGACACGGGCCTATGCCTCGCGGGTGAGTTGCCATTCCTGGGTAGTGGATACATTTTGGCTGACTTGATGGTATATTCTCATTTATTTTTTATCATGCAGAGTGTTTTGCTTTCTCGGGCGATGTGCTGGCGTCTGAGTTTGGCGATAGGGGCCAGCATTCAGGCCAGGAGAGACAACGCTGAACTTCGATCACGAGTGGTGGTGTCCGAGAAGTTCGAGGAACTTCTGGCCAGTAGCAACAGAGGTTTGGAGGGGATGAAGGTGGGTATCAGGCCGCTCTAGCTGAAGCGTCTAAGAAAAAAAGCAAGGTGGAGGAGTTGCAAGGACTCCTGGCGAAGAATGAAGACGCGTGCCTGGAGTTGGATAGAGTTGAGTCGAAACACTCCGCGGAGGTGAAGGCGATGCGGCGGGATCATAGTGAGAGTTTGGGTCGGCTGGGAAGGGAAGCTGCCGATGAGAGAAAGCGCCTGACCAGAATGCTCAACGAAGTGGAGGAGAGACTGAAGCGACGCGATAGCAAAATCGCCGACTTGAGGGACGACGCTAAATGGCACCAAGGGATGATGGCTCGGGTGAGCAACGAGCTATCGCAAGCCCGAGGTGAGGTCGAAGCCAAACAGTCAAGGATCAATGCTCTGCAGGAGAGGGTTGAGTTGGTTGTGGCTGATAGAACAAGGGCCAGGGGTGAGGCCGAGGAGCTGACCAAGAGGTTGGCCAGACAAGAGGAGGAGGTACGATCTCATCCCCCCCCCTTTTTAGTTTCTTTAGTTGGTCTCTTGTGATGCTGACTGATTTTGGTTTTGCAGACGGCGAAGTTAAGATCGGAGAATTGGGCTCTCCAAGGCGAGCTCTTGTCTAGCCACAATAAGAGCTCAGAACTTGAGGCACGGTTGGCGAGTTCGAGGAGCAAAACGATATTCTACGGGCTCAAGTTGCGGAGGCTGAGAAGCAAGTTGCTGAGGCTAAGGTGCAGCTCACCATACTCAAGGGGGACAGGACGCAATCGGCGTTGATGCCTTCCAACTTGGAATGGAAGAGTGTAAAGACAAGATATCCAGTGTGCACCCGGAATGGGATCTCTCTTTTCTGGATACTGAAGCTCCTGATGCTGGTGAGTCCGAAGGAGAAGAGGAGGATGAATATGTCGACGTATCTGACACTGATCCTGGTGCCGCCCCAGGTCCCAGCGAAGCTGTAGCTTCCGAAGGATGATCGTAAACTGCCGCTGAAGGGGCAAAGGCATTAGAGAAAGGTGAATCTAGTCACACCTCCGCGGATGTAACCAAGGGTTCCTCTAGGACTGATGTGGTTCCCGGCCTTTAAGAGCCACCTCTGTGTTTTGCTTTCTAAAAATCCGACTGGTGTCTTTCAATGAATGAACTTTCTATTTTTATTTGAGTGTTTTTCTTCGGATAGCCCTTTGCTCCAAATTTCACTTCAGTCGCGATAGACTTATGGCCTGTTGATGCTTTTCGGTCATCTTTATTTCGGGGTCAAGGGAATGCATTGGCTTAACCCAAGGCGGGGTGATCATCCTGGCTGGCGAACCGATAGACGATCTGGTTTGGCTTGTGTCTAATTAAAACTTGAGAAATGAGGTCAGTCGGTTAAGACCGACGGATAGGGTAGGTCGGTTTGGGCTGACGAATGGAATAGGTCGGTTAGGGCCGACGGGCAAAGGTAGGTCGGCTAGGGCCGACGAGCGAAAGTAGGTCGGCTAGGGCCGACGAGCAGAGTAGGTCGGCTAGGGCCGACGAGCAAGTAGGTCAGCTAGGGCCGACAAGCAAAGTAGGTCGGCTAGGGCCGACATATGAGTGTGGTTGCCGAAGTATTTTTCGTTTCCTTTGGTCACTCCATTTTTGTTGAATGAAAGGATATTTTGTGTAGCCTTCGCGCTCATTTTGTTTTGGGGCACCCGATTTTGTCGCGCGAGTTCCTCGAGCGACTAACTTCGCTGGGAAGCAATCGACGAACAGTCGGTTTTCGTGCCTTTTGCTATCCTGCTAGCACCCTGCCGTTCTGCAGGTAAACCGGCTTTTATTTCACCAAAATTGATGATACGGCACTGTGGGGAACATAAAGCTATTTGGTGCCTTCCGGAAAGTGTTCTTTTCCCATGTGGGTCATTTTGACGTATGGCGCATGCAGCCGTTTACCATTGGAGGACCCTGTTTTCATAGGACGATCTCCTGAATCCTGCCAGTTTTCGTAATGCCAGTGGATGATCCTCTGCATTTAATGATCATGATTCGAGATCAAAGGAAATCTTCGCATATGTCATAATTCAGGCGGTGGGCTCGGCGCGCAATAGGGCACCACTTTCATCCTGGGAGGCCACGTGGAGGTATGGCCCAGGTGTTTGAATCTTGGGGCTTATAGCCTTGGTGATCGTTCCCGGTCCATTTTCGGCCAATAAGAAGGGGAAGAGGGGTTCTGTTAAGTCATCCCCAAAGTTTCTTTCCCATTAGAGTTTCCACCATGTTAGTCTCTCTGCTGCTGCGAGTGAGAGGACCAAGCTCTCCGCTCGTAAGCCCTTTGCCACCGGATAGCTGGGGCAATGAAGGAGCTGCCGAAGAGTGGCTCGCCCTTAGGGGATGAGTCCCGGAGATCATATGGAGAGCGTACAGGGGGGCGCAGAGATCACACGGAGAGCGCACACATGCTATTCCGGTGTGACCTTTGTGGTTCTCCTTCGGGGACGTATGGTAGGAAGTGCACGCGGACTCCCCATGGTTTGAGTGAATTTCGCCTCCTCCCCTGATTTGGATTCCTGGGCTCGCCCGCCTGGGGAATCTTTTTCCACATGGGGAGGGGGTGAAAGCGTGCCGCTCGCCGACACCTTGTCCTTGAGCCTTGGCAAGGTAGGGCGGCGCACACTCGGTTTGGGAGAGCGTTCCAACGCCGGGGTCTGCTGGCTTCCTGCCTGCTCACCGGGGGGTCCCTCGATTAGGTGGTCTGGGATGGCCACCCTGATATCTCGGTTGGGTCACCGAGATATCATTATTGATTGAAGCTGGCCGCAGCTATTGGTCCATGTCACCTGGCCATTATCGGCTCGAGCTGACTGGATGCGGCTTATCTGGTCGGCAGTCCAAACGCCGGAGCATCATAGTTGCCCAGATCTACTTTGGAGCAGTTGCCCGAGCTTTGTACTTGTCTTTATTTTATGCATTTCAATACTCTTCTAACGCCTTTCAGGCATTTGTAACTGGTTTTGATGGCAATAAAGAGAGTTCTATTCTGTTTCTCAATCTCTATTTTTCTGTGCCAAGCTCGTTGGTAGCGGGGTACAAAGGCATCTCGCTCGCTCTCAGGCAAGGATCCGCGCTATCCGAACTAGTCGAGGTTCGCAAGCGGCGGTCCAGAGATTGTTCGGTGGAACACGCTCCTTATCTTGGTTCGAAGTTCGATGATTTATGTCTCGCTCGAATGTTCGCGGCTCGGCCTCGCCGAGGTTCGGAGAATTCGTACTTGGCCCGGCCAAGGTTCGGAGAACTTGTAGCTTGGCCCAGCTGAGTTTTCGGAGAATTTTTACTTGGCCCTGCCAAGGTTTGGAGATTTCATAGCTCGGCCCAGCCGAGTTTTCGAAGAATTTTTACTTGGCCCTGCCAAGGTTCGGAGATTTCATAGCTCGGCCCAGCCGAGTTTTCGGAGAATTTTTACTTGGCCCTGCCAAGGTTCGAGAGTTTGTAGCTCGGCTCAGCCGAGGTTCGGAGAATTCGTACTTGGCCCGGCCAAGGTTCGGAGATATCATAGCTCGGCCCAGCCGAGTTTTCGGAGAATTTTTACTTGGCCCTATCAAGGTTCGGAGAGTTTGTTGCTCGGCCCAGCCGAGGTTCGGAGAATTTTACTTGGCCCTGCCAGGTTCGGAGAACTTGTAGCTCGGCCCAGCCGAGGTTCGGAGAACTTGTACTTGGCCCTGCCAAGGTTCGGAGAATTTGTAGCTCGGCCCATCCAAGGTTCGGAGATTCGGGGCTCGGAGAAATGACTTAGTTGCCATTATGAGCCATAGTGTTAGATCCTGCAGTGCTTGGTGAGGGGCGTCAGGATGGGCGGTACATGGTCACGCTCTTCATTTATGACGCTATCTCGAGGGGACGAGTCACCGCCAAGTGCCGGATTTCTCTCTTTTTTGCGCTTCCCAAAAAGGGGGCCAGCTTTAAAAGAGTTGGGGAAGTGTCGGGAGCATTCATGAAGGGGGGCCGGCAGATCGGGCAATACTCTGTTCAGGGGGGTTCCCGAATAATCCGTACGTATTTACCGATCTCTCTCGGGATGGGGCACGGCCCTTCGGATTCCACAGGCAATAAAGCGATGACATGTGGTGAGCTCTCGTAGTCAGTGGCTACGGTACGACCGATCGAGATACTCGCCTGGCAAGTATAAATATAACCGAGGGATGTTGGTCTTTGCCATCCCTCGTTTTAAGCTTTGAAGTAGCATTCGGCCATGGACTCCCAAGGAGGACGATAATCCGAGGAGTATATGTGTTGATCAACGATTTGCTTCGCCCGCCGAGTGGTCATCCCACGGTTACTGTTGATGGGTTGGGACTGGCCTCGACCCTTGCGAGCCAACAGCAGCTCGTGAGGGTCATCAAGGAGTACGTGGACGTCTCTATGAGGGAGACGGAGGCCCTGCGCCGGGTGGCGGACCGGCAGAGGGAGGAGATCGCGTCGCTCCGCCAGCAGGTCGCTGACCTCACCGAGCGCCTGGAGGACCTGCTGGTGTCCGGGAGCGACACCGAACCTTAGTTGGGCCTCCTTTGCTTCTTGTTTTTTGTTTTTTCTGTCTCTTTTTGTACTCCCTTTTCTCAATCAATGAAAATGGCCCTGTTTGGATAATCTTCCTGTCTCACGGGTTTTGCTCCGAAAAATGCCATTCGTATAATAATTGGGGAGCCTGGGTGGCTCCACTGGTTCACGCGCTGAGTCATGGTTCTGTATGAGATAGACGCTTTGGTCAGCGGGTTATAGGGGCCTTGCCCAAAGACTTTAGTAGCAAAAGGGGAATTCCCTGGCTCTGCATGGGGCTCGTGGCCGGTTACGCGGGGCTTATTGAACCCTTTAGGGGTTTGCCGGAGGCACATTCTTTGTGCGCGTTGATGGTTTTCGCTTAGCGTGCCTCTTTTCAAACCGGTAGAAGTTTTGGGGACTATTTGGAAGTCCTTCGGCTTTAATCGGGGCCTACGTACTTCGGTTTTCTGCCGGTGTTTTAGCCTGAAGAATTTTTACTCGGCCTTGCTGAGGTTCGGAGAATATTTTACTTGGCCCTGCCAAGGTTCGGAGAATTTGTTGCTTGGCCCAGCCGAGGTTCGGAGAATATTTTACTTGGCCCTGCCAAGGTTCGGAGAATTTGTTGCTCGGCCCAGCCGAGGTTCGGAGAATATTTTACTTGGCCCTGCCAAGGTTCGGAGAATTTGTTGCTCGGCCCAGCCGAGGTTCGAAGAATATTTTACTTGGCCCTGCCAAGGTTCAGAGAATTTGTTGCTCGGCCCAACCGAGGTTCGGAGAATATTTTACTTGGACCTGCCAAGGTTTGGAGAATTTGTTGCTCGGCCCAGCCGAGGTTCAGAGAATTTTACTTGGCCCTGCCAAGGTTCGGAGAATTTTACTTGGCCCTGCCAAGATTCAGAGAATATTTTACTTGGCCCTGCCAAGGTTCAGAGAATTTGTTGCTCGGCCCAGCCGAGGTTCAGAGAATATTTTACTTGACCCTGCCAAGGTTCGGAGAATATTTTACTTGGACCTGCCAAGGTTCGGAGAATTTGTTGCTCGGCCCAGCCGAGGTTCGGAGAATATTTTACTTGGCCCTGCCAAGGTTCGGAGAATATTTTACTTGGCCCTGCCAAGGTTCGGAGAATTTATTGCTCGGCCCAGCCGAGGTTCGGAGAATATTTTACTTGGTCCTGCCAAGGTTCGAAGAATTTGTTGCTCGGCCCAGCCGAGGTTCAGAGAATATTTTACTTGGCCCTGCCAAGGTTCGGAGAATTTGTTGCTTGGCCCAGCCGAGGTTCGGAGAATATTTTACTTGGCCCTGCCAAGGTTCGGAGATTTCCTGTTCAAACAAGTAGCTCGGTCATGCCGAGGATTGGTAAGCAGCATCTATTTCTTTTCGCAATCTTTGAGAATGTAGCGCATAATGATTTATGTTGCAAATTATGAAAAAATGTGTCCACATGAAGGTATAATGAGGCATATAAAAATGGACTTGGAGAGGATGTACCCTATTGATAATATTTACGGAGATTGTCCGAGTTCCACGTCCGGGGGATGGATTTCCCATTCAAATCTTGTAGCTTGTAGGTTCCTGGCCCGATGATCTCCGCCACTTGGTACGGGCCTTCCCAGTTTGGTGCCAGCTTTCCTTGTTCCAGCGGTTTGGAAAAAGCGGCCTTTCAGAGGACAAGGTCGTTGGGCAGGAAGGCTTTCCCTTTGACTCTGGAAGCGTGGTAACGGGCCACCCTTTATTGATAAGCGGCCATTCTGATCGGGCCTTCTCTCTAATCTCCTCCACCAAGTCGAGGTTGGTGCAGAGCTGCTCGTTGCTAGATTCCTCTGAGTAGCTTTCCACCCGCAACGATGGGAGGCCTACTTCCACAGGGATAATAGCCTCCGTGCCGAAAGCCATCCGAAATGGGGTTTCGCCTGTCGGGATTCTTGGGGTCATGCAGTAGGCCCATAGGACATGATGCAGCTCCTCCGCCCACCTGCCTTGGGCTCTGGAAAGGCGAGCTTTGATCCCCTGAAGGAGGGTCCTGTTGGTTACTTCGGCCGCTCCGTTGGCTTGTGGGTGCCCGACCGAGGTGAGGTGGTGACGGATTCCATGCTCCTTGCAAAACTGGCGGAATTTAGAGTTGTCAAACTGCTTACCGTTATCGGTGATTATGGTATGCGGAAGGCCGAATCGACAGATGATGGACCTCCATACAAAATCTCTGGCCCGCGCCTCGGTTATTTGTTCAATAGCTTCCGCCTCGATCCATTTAGTGAAGTAGTCAATGGCGATAAATAGAAATTTCCGCTGCCCGTGGCAAGCGGGAATGGGCCGAGGATGTCCATCCCCCATTTGGCGAAGGGCCAAGCGGAGGATATGGAAACTAGTTCGGCGGAGGGGAGCCTTTGGATGCTTGAGTGCCTCTGGCAGGGATCGCAGGCTCGGACTAGATCGTCTGCATCCTTCTGCATGGTCGGCCAGTAGTAGCCTTGTCGCAGCACCTTGTGGCATAGGGACCGGCTTCCCAGATGGTTTCCGTAAATCCCTTCATGTACCTCGCGCAGAGCATAATCTGCTTTGGACGGCGAAGGCACCTGAGCAGCGGCATGGAGAAGGACCGTTTGTAAAGCTGGTTGTCGATCAACATGTAGTGGGTTGCCTGCAGCTTCAGCTTTCTAGCCTCTCTCCGTCGGGCGGAAGCGACCCTTCTCTGAGATATTTAAGGATTAGGTCGAACCATGATGGTTCGACCTCAACTTGCATTATTCGATCGGCTTCCATGATGCTGGGCTTTTCCAGAGTCTCTAGGTGGAACTTTTGCTCGGCATCCATTGACTCCGCGGTCGCCAATCGGGAGAGTAGGTCGGCGCGGGCATTCTCGGATCTGGGAATCTGAATGATTTCAAATTCAGCAAAATGGGGAAGCAGGCTCCGCACCTCCTGAAGATATCGAACCATGTTTGGCTCCCGGGCTTCAAACTCTCCTCTTACATGATCGGCTACCAGCTGAGAGTCGATGAAGGCATTAAGCTTCTCCACCTTCAGATTGCGGGCGATTCGGAGACCAGCTAACAGGGTTTCGTACTCGGCCTCATTGTTGGAGGCCGGGAAGGAGAATCGGATGCCATATTCGAAGGTTATCCCCTCCGGACTGGTGAGAACTAGGCCGCACTGGAGCGATGGGCATTAGATGACCCGTCGACATGGAGAAGCCACCGGGCTCTAGATTTTGGCTTTTCAGGGGAGTCTGGGGTAGAACCGTCCTCCGGGATGGTACACTCGAGGAGGAAGTCAGCTAGCACCTGAGCTTTGATGGCTGGACGAGGCTGAAAGTGTATGTCATGCTCGCTTAGCTCGATGGCCCACTTGGTCATTCTTCCTGACGTCTCGGGACGGTGGACTACCGCCTTGATGGGTTGGTCGGTCAGGACAGTCACGGAATGCGCTTGGAAGTATGGCCACAGCTTCCGAAGAGGTGATTAAAGCCAACACCATCTTCTCAATTCTGCTGTACCTCGTCTCCGCATCGCGGAGTAGCCTGCTGACATAGTAGATCGGCTTCTGGACTTTGCCTTCTTCTTTGACCAGCACCGAACAGACTGCACCCTCTGAGACAGCAAGGTACAAGAATAAGGTTTCGCCCGGGGCCGGACTGCTAAGGAGTGGGGGCGAGCCAAGGTATTTCTTGAGATCTTGAAATGACTTTTGACATTCAGGAGTCCACTAAAAGTTTTTAGCCGACCGAAGGGTTTTGAAGAAGGGGAGGCATCTCTCGGCCGACCGCGCCACAAAGCGGTTAAGAGCCGCTATCCTCCCAGTTAGGCGTTGGACCTCTTTAACAGATGCCGGGGCGCCATTTGTTGGAGAGCTTGAATCTTCTGGGGGTTAGCTTCGATACCTCACAGGGAGACCATGAAGCCGAGAAACTTCCCGGAGTTAACGCCGAAGGCACATTTGGTCGGATTGAGCCTCATCCCATATTTGCGCAGTGTTGCAAAGCTCTCTGAGAGGTCCTCGACATGCCGCGATGCTTCCTTGCTTTTGACCAGCATGTCGTCCACGTACACCTCCATATTCCTGCCGATTTGCTCCTTGAATATTTTGTTAACTAGCCTTTGGTAGGTCGCACATGCATTTTTAAGACCAAAAGCATGACACGGTAGCAGTAAGTACCTCGGTCGGTTATGAAGGCGGTTTTTTCTTCATCCTCAGGGGCCGTTCGGATCTGATTGTAGCCTGAATAGGCATCCATGAATGACAGCATCTGGTGGCCTGAGGTGGCATCCACGAGCTGGTCGATCCGGGGAAGGAGAAAGCTGTCCTTCGGGCAGGCCTTGTTGAGGTCGGTGAAGTCGATGCAGATCCTCCATTTGCCATTCGACTTCTTTACCATGACGACGTTTGATAGCCAGCTCGGATAATTTACCTCCAGGACAAAATTTGCCTTGACGAGTTTGTCTACTTCTTCTTCAATGGCCTTTTGTTGCTCCGGGGCGAAGCTCCTCTTCTTCTGCTTGATGGGCCTATGCATCTCGTCCACGTTGAGACGATGGACGATAACCTCGGGGCTGATCCCTGGCATGTCAGAGGTGGACCAGGCGAAGATGTCGGCGTTACTTCGGAGGAACCTGATCAATCTGTGCCGAGACTCTCCTTTGAGCAGCGACCCGATTCTTATGGTTCGATCGGGACGAGCCTCATCTAGTGGTACCTCCTCCAATTCCTCTGCCGGTTCTCCCCATTGTTTGGAGAAGTCTTCGCGAGCGTCTAGCCCATCAACTTTCGGCATTCTAGACTGAAGACTTGTAACGAATCACTATCGAGCCATGGCTTGACTTCCTCGAATAACTCCAACTCCCCGCTCGGTGGGGAATTTCATGGACAGATGTGGGATGGAGACACTGCCTTGAGGGACATCAAGCCCGGCCTGCCGAATATTGCGTTGTACAGAGATCTGAGGTCAGTTACCAGAAAGTCTGTCTGGATAATGGCTACAAGGGGCCAGGTTCCCGCGCAGACCGTCAGGGTAACGACCCCTTCCGGGTCGATGACGTCGCCTGTGAATCCCATCAGGGTGGAATCCATGGCTTGCAGGTTTTCCATGAGCAATTTAATCCTAGCAAATACACCGAGGTACAAAACATTCACCGAACTTTCACTATCAACAAGGATTCGGCTTACATCATAGTTATTTAAATTGAGGGATACAACTAGTGCATCATAATGGGGAAGCTGTATCCCTAGGAGATCATCATCGGAGAAGGAGAGCTCGCCCGTCTGTGCCTTCTTCGGCGCTGATCCTTCACCGTCGCCCCTGGGGCTCGAGCCGCCGGCCTCTTCAATCATGTTGATGCGGTCGATCACGGGCGGATTCGGTGGAGGAGGAGGTTGTTAATGTTCGGGCTGGCGGTCACCTCCTTGTTGTGGCTCGGGCGCCCTCCTGAATTGATTCAGTCGTCCCTGCTGGATCAGCCTCTCGATTTCATTTTTCAACTGCCAGCATTCTTCAGTGTCGTGGCCGTGCTCCCTGTGGTAACGATAGTACTTGGTGGGATCTCTTCGGGTTGGGTTCCCTCGGAGAGGTATTGGCCGGGGGAGTTGGCGCTCTATTTCCATGAGGATTTGCGCCCGGGGCACGGTCAGCGGGGTGTAGTGGTCGAATCGCCTGGGAGGGCTCCGGGAGCGATTCCTTGGCGGTAGCGGGGGAACTCTTTGGCGGTGAGGCAGACTTGGCCGACGGGCGGGATGGTGCCTGTCGGGGCCTTTGGGCTCCTTCTTCTTTGCCTGCTCGACGCGGGCAACTCTCCGTGATTCTTCGACCCTAGCGTACTTGTCCGCCAGGGCCATCATATCAGAGAGGCAGGGGGGTAGCTAACTTCCATAGCCAGGTAGAAGTCGCTTTCCTTCGAGACTCCCCCCGCCAGGGCAGACATAGCCACCTCATGATTAAGGTGGTCCACCTCTAACATGGCCTTATTAAAATGGCCAAGGTAATTTCTCAGGGACTCCCCCTCTCTCTACTTAACTTCGGAGAGGGAGTCAGATCTTCGTCGGTGGCGGTGGTTGCTGACGAACTGGCCAATAAAAAGATGGCTCAGCTCGTCAAATGAATCAATGGAACCTGGCTTCAAGGCATTGAACCAGGTTCGGGCGGATCCTCTGAGGGTGGAGGGGAAAGCAGAGGACCGCGTCGGATGCTCCATGGAACATCATTATTGACTGGAAGCTGTTAAGATGGTCATCCAGGTCAGAAGAGCCGTGGTAGGGCTCGACGGCTGGTAGCTTGACATGGGAGGGAATCATTTCCTCCATAATCCCCTTACAGAAAAGGATGCCCTGCTCCGCTTTGGGCTGAGGCGGATGGGCCTGCTTGGCGGCATCCAGCTCCTGACGCATCTCCTGGATCTGACGATGGATCTCCTCCTCACCGGTCAGAGGAGGAGCTAGGCGAGAGGACCGCAGGGACGACGTTGAATCATTGTGGGAGGTCACCGGAGAGAGAGATCGGGCTCGCCGAGATCTGGGAGGATCTCGTTCATAACCGCCTCACGGGACTGATTTGTTCCCTTGGGCCGACGCGGGGGGTCCGCAGATTTATGTGGACCGGAGGAGGAAGTTACCGGCGAAGAAGGAATCGCTGCCTCCTTATGAAAGTGCAGAGCGGGAGGAGCCATAAGGCGCTCCTGGACCAGGTGAGTCAGGGCCTGGACTTGCTGGACCAGTGTGGCGAACTGGTCCTGGGTCATCGGGATAGCAGGCGGTGACGGGGTTTCGACCGGTGGAGGTTGTGGCGCTACACCGCTCGTTGGATCATGCCTCTGGGAAGCGACCTGATCTTGGGCTTTAGATGTTGCTCTTCTCCGATTGGCCATTAGAGAGGTTCTACTCCAGATTAGAATCCTTATCTCCTTTCTTCAAGTTTTAATGGGACTTGAGGCCCTTCCTCTAGCGCCAATCTGTTGCCGCCGGGATCCGTCCTCCGACTCGAGCGCAGTCGATCTAAAGGGGGCGGACCTGCACACAAGTCCTCGCGCGAGAGGCGTTGGGGGTGGCCCTCCGTGGAAGACCCTCCGACGCTCAAGTCAGTGGGAGGAAATCGGCGATCAATCAGAAAATGGGGAGGTGGATCTCTCCGGAGAGTCTCTCTGGGGGGCGGCCAATCGGGAGCTCTAGGAGGTGAGAGAATGGACGAGCAGCAGGAGAGCAGGAGAGTGGGAGTGAGGGTGTGAGTGCGCGCGTACCTGAGGGGGTCTGTGAGTGTGATATTTATAGGCTATCACCTGGATCTTGAGCGCCTTCTGGAAGGTTCAGAGGTTGTTAGGATACAGAGGTGGATCGAATCAGGCCATTGTGGGGCTGTTGGGATCCATATCCTGTCTGTTAGGGGATCGACGGCTAGGAGAGCTCCTTGATGGATTGAGATCTGGTAGGTGTGTAGGTCTCGGGTAGCATTGATGGGTTCTAGACCACCTCTCAACATGATTCCTTGTCTAGGAGGTTGTTACAGTAGGCTTAGGCTCTCCCGCGTCAGGTTCCGCGGAGGTGAGTATCAGATCGTGAGTGACTCAGTGGAGCCGGGCCATGGAGGCTCGGGGGAATCGAGCCACAGGAAGTTCGGGAGGGCCAAGCTATGGAAGTTCGGGAGGATCGAGCTACGGAAGCTCGGGGAAGCCGAGCTATGGAAGCTCGGGGAAGCCGAGCTATGGAAGCTCGGGGAGCCGAGCTATGGGAGCTCGGGAGAGCCGAGCTATGGAAGCTCGGGGAAGCCGAGCTAGGGAAGCTCGGGGAGGCCAAGCTATGGAAGCTCGGGGGAGCCGAGCTACGGAAGCTCGGGGAAGCCGAGCTATGGGAGCTCGGGAGAGGCGAACTACGGAAGCTCGGGGAAGCCGAGCTAGGGAAGCTCGGGAGAGCCGAGCTATGGGAGCTCGGGAGAGGCGAGCTATGGAAGCTCGGGGAAGCCGAGCTAGGGAAGCTCGGGGAGGCCGAGCTATGGGAGCTCGGGAGAGCCGAGCTATGGAAGCTCGGGAGAGGCGAAAGGAGGAGGTCGGTCTTAGCCTCCTTGCACGGATATTAATGCAATGATGATTTTACCCCTCAACAGGTTTAATCAGCCCAGCTCTATCCTTTGAGGTGAGGCCACCATTTCTGATCAGTTAAGCTCTGACTCAGAGGAGTTGCATAAAAAAAAAAAAAACAATCTTTCTTGCTTAATGCATATTTTAAGATCTCAAACAAGTGAACTTTATAAAAATTAAAAACATTCACCTTGACAGATGATTATATTGTTGACAATGCTCGCTCTTATATAACATGCTAATCAGAAAGGGTCACCTTCGGTGCAAAAAATCTAATACTAACTCGTCATTATAGTACACGGTTATAGAAAATCACAAATGCTTGACATTGAAAGTAAACAATTAATCTGAGAGCAAAACTTTCCACCATATATAACGTAATTTCTAAACAAAGAGATATGCTGCTGCTCATATATTCAATTTTAGAAGAGCAGGATGGTACGGTCATACCCGGCTTTCATCTTAAAACAATGACTAAAAAAATATTAAATTCAATAAATATTATGAGAGCGTGTGCTTCCTCCCACACTTATGTTGGGCATAAACCCATATGATGCTTTTCTTTTGGATTGTTACAAATGCTATCTTTTTGGATTGTTACAAAGGAAAAGTCTTGGTACACTGTCACGATGCAGCATGGCTTGCACTGGATGCGATGATTCGCCCGCATGCAGATCTGCGCATTAGCAATGCAAAACGCATGAGTAGATTTTATGGTGCGGGCTTATGCATGGGCAAATCATCGCGTCCGATGTAGGTCATACTGTACGGGGGTTGTACAAAGATTTTTCCTTATTACAAATGCTATCAGACTGAGTTTAGGCCCAATATCATTTTGGGGCTGACAATTGGCCCAATGTCCTTTATTCAGGGCCACTTTACCTGGATGGAATTATTACATTGATTGAGAAGGCTTCCATTTTTAAAGCATAACAATGGATAAGACAGCATACCCAACAAATATTATGAACACTAGGCATTGAAGGACATAAAAATGCTCGGCATGCAACTCAACTCACACAAAGATCTAGGCAGTTGAAAAGACCAAATTGATATGAAGTTGCAAAGACCACATATTAATGAACATTTTTATGCAGGAATGACTTATAGAATAGTAACCATCAAGACTTTACTCAACTATTTATTCAGGATATGACTTATATCCAATATAGTAACCTGCAATAACTGCAGAGTCTAGATTTTGTATTCTCAAATCCTATATTCTGATAATTTATAAGTTGCAACGTACGGCAGATAAAAGGCTTCGCATTCAGCAAATATAGCAAACATTACTCTCAAGGCGCAATATACAAGCCAAATTCATAGAAAAGATTAAACATTTAAAAAGGAGATTAAAATTTACTTAACTAATATGAAGTTTTAAAGACCACAAATATATCAGCATTTCAATGCAGCGATGATTTGTATCCAACATAACATCCTGCAATTATTGTAGGGCCTTCTTGCATAATGCTTTATATTCTAATACCTTCAACACTGATGTTTAACAGAACACCAAGATGACTTAGGAAGGAAATTCTAGGAAGTTTTATTCTCAAAATGGAATTCAAAGGTGGGTTTTACTGCTTGCCAGCTGCTTCACTTTCCAATGCTTTGACAGGTAGAAGTAGTCGCCTGGTAATTAATTCAGTTCAAACCATCTCAAAAGAACCAGGGAGGACCGTCCTTCCTTATTAGTGTAAACCCCCGGTAATTTAATTGTAGGGAGGATAACTCTCGGTATTTAATTGGGGTGGTATTTAATTGGGGTGGCACCTAGTGTTATTATGACATTTAAATTCCTTGTATGTCGCTTGGATTCCCGAGTCGTGTCTGATGGTTTCCGAGTCCATGAACTGGCGTTGCATAGGGGACTATTTATATGATGGAGGGGGACTCCCTCCATCATCCTGGCGTCCGCTTCGATCAGGTAATCCCCTGCCTCTCAGAGAGAGAGAGAGAGAGAGCCTGAGAGAGAGAGAAGGAGAACCAGAGAAGAGACAAAGAGAGAGAAAGAGTCAGCAGGAGAGAGAAAGAGTCAGCAGGAGAGAGAAAGAGTCAGCAGGAGAGAGAAAGAGTCAGCAGGAGAGAGAGAGAGAGAACGAGAGAGAGAGAGAACGTGAGAGAGAGACAGCGTGAGAGAAACAGAGAGAGAGATCGCGAGAGGGAGAGATGAGGAACCGGCCGACCCCCTTGGTTCAGGCCCGGCGGCGTGCTCGCCGCCGCGCCGGGCCTGATACTTGGCCGGCGACCCCGCCGGCGCCGGGGGAGGCGTCCGGCGGGGTGGTGGTGAGAGAGAGAGGAGAGGGAGGGCCAATTGGCCCTCCCCTCGTGCGTGGTGGAAGCCGAATCGGGCCCGGCGGCGTGCTCGCCGCCTCGCCGGGCCCGAGCTTGGACTGCCGCCTCCACCGGCGCCGGGCGTGCGTCCGGTGGAGGTCCGGCCGGCCATGGTGGCCGGCCGTGCCGCCGGCACACTTCCGTGCCGCGCGGAGGAATTAGAGAGAGAGTGAGAAATTGAGGGGGAGGGAAAGGATTTGGCGGCCGGCCGCGGCGGCGGCCGGCTCTGGCCCGGCCACCGGCGGCCGGGCCGCCCTCAATTTGGCCGGCGGCGGCCCCGGCCGCCGGCCATGTCCCCGTCCCCTGTTCGGTGAAACAGGGGATCGGGAGGGAAGTAATGAGTTGAACCGGGCCGGCTGGGCCGGCCGGTTCAGGCCTTTTGGGCCGTGCAGTGAGCGGACTTCGGGCTGGATTTTGGGCCCGTAACGGGCCGGGATTAGAAAAATAATATATGGCTAGAATCTGGGTGAATTCTAGTTTCATGGGGTAATTTTACTTCCCCATTGTGTGTAGTGGGAGATATTCGAGCCCAAAGTAGGGCCCGTGAAATAGTTTGGGTAGAAATCCTAAGGGTCAATTTAACATTCATATTCTAATAAATTAATTGTGTAATGATCCTGTAGGTGCTCAGACATCCGAATAGCTGTTATATACCTGTTGGATTGCGTACTGAGGTAAGTAAGCCAGTTATCAGTTTATTAAATAATTTAGTTCAGGATATGCGTAGTTAAATTGTAAATTATTATTGGCAAATTGTGTAAGTAGATGAATACTATGAGTTCATGTGTGGATGCTATGCATGTGAGATACTGATGCTATGCATGTAAGATACTGTTGCTATGCATGTGAGATGCAGTTCTTATGCATGAGAGATGCAGTTCTTATGCATGAGAGATGCAGTTATTATGCATGAGAATGCAGTTAGTGTGACATTGATGTGATATATTACATGCAATTGTTCAGTAAGTATAATCCACTGTTTTACTACATGATTGATGTATTGATGTATTGATGTGATGTGAGGTACTGTTATGTGTCGCCACGGCTCTCCTTTATCCTGTCATACCACACACACGTCTAGAGGACGTGTTCTGGTGGATTTCGACATGGCGTGACCCTGGTATCTTGACCTTTTAGTAGGGGGATACTTCTAGGGAATGCTTGTTGGTATATTATTGGCGTGACCCTGGTATCTTGACCTTTTAGTAGGGGGATACTTCTAGGGAATGCTTGTTGATACATTATTGGCGTGACCCTGGTATCTTGACCTTTTAGTAGGGGGATACTTCTAGGGAATGCTTGTTGATACATTATTGGCGTGACCCTGGTATCTTGACCAGTAGGGGGATACTTCTAGGGAATGCTTGTTGATACATTATTGGCGTGACCCTGGTATCTTGACCTTTTAGTAGGGGGATACTTCTAGGGAATGCTTGTTGATACATTATTGGCGTGACCCTGGTATCTTGACCTTTTAGTAGGGGGATACTTCTAGGGAATGCTTGTTGATACATTATTGGCGTGACCCTGGTATCTTGACCTTTTAGTAGGGGGATACTTCTAGGGAATGCTTGTTGGTATATTATTGGCGTGACCCTGGTATCTTGACCTTTCAGTAGGGGGATGCTTTAAGGGAATGCTGGCTGGTACACTATTGAGATATCGCAGGGCCGTGGGTCGCATTTACAGTTACCATTGAGAGTATAAACAGTGGGTTTACTTATAAAGTATAATTGAGCAATTATGGATGCAAATGATTGGTATTATATTCATAAGTGCCGCCGCGGTTCTCCTTTGCTATGGCCATACACATCTAGAGGATGTGCTCAGATGAGGCATTGCAGGGCCGTGGGACACGCATGATATAATACTTACATGCATAATGGAGTGATTGTGAATGCAAAAGAATGAATTATATCAATATGTGCCGCCACGACTCTCCTTTGTTATGGGGCATTGCAGGGCGTGGGACACATATGATATAATATAGCATGCTTTATATGCACTGATAATTTGCTATGATATAATACAACAATGATGAGTGCAAATGATTGAATTATATTTATATGTGCCGCCGCGGCTCTCCTTTGTTATGGGGCATTGCAGGGCTGTGGGACACATATGATATAATATAACAATGATGGGTTTACTTACATTGCATGTTTGAGTATTGTGAAATGTTTATGCATGCAGATCATTTATATGCTTATTGATTGCTATGCTATGATTGGACTGTATAACATGGTTTACTTACTGAGTGTAATCTCACAAAATATTATAATGTTTTTGCTACAGGACCATGAGATTTGAGAATAACATGTTGGAGTGATGGACCTCAACTCAAATAAAATATAGATTTTGTCTTATTGCTATACCAGTGTATTTATGTGTAGGAACCATAGGTTCGTTGGAACTTCTATTTTGTGGATTCATATGTTGATGTAACCCCAGTAATGCTTATGTGTAGGGCTTGTAGCCCAAATCTTTAGTTATGGATTGTATTAAAGACATGGACTTGAATGATATATAGGTTATTGCTTTTCTTGAATTCAGTGGCATGTTTCGGGACGCCTTGCGTGCCCGGCACGCGGCGGGTTGTCACCCTAGCCCAAAATTTTGGGTCTGGGGCGTGACAATTAGCGAGCCTCCTCCTAAGTCGGTAAAATTGAAAGGAGAATCATATATGAAGTCGCCATCAAAACCACCAGGTTGGTGCTTGAATGCTGGTTCAGAAGCAGTGGTTTGTGTAGGAAAGTATGCTGTGGTGCCTTGCCCAGCATGGTCATAAGAAGGATTTGCATCAACTATAGGATTCTGCAAAAGAGAGTACCGATCTGAATTAGTTGGATGTTGAAGAAGATGTAGTTCCATTCCAGGCATCGGCAGAAGACACTTTGGACCAACATTTGGTGTCTGCAGAAGGGCATTTGGGCTCAAAGCCAGTTGTTGAAGAGCATTTTGATCCACAGTACTAGTCACTGGCAGAAGATAGTTTGGACCAACAACATTTGGTGTCTGTAGAAGGACATTCAGATCCACAGTTGGCTGTAGTTGCTGTACAGGACTCGGATCTTCGACATTCAGTCCCTGTTGAAGAGAATTTTGATTTATTTGTTCCACAAACATAACTGACTGAAGAGGATTCTGCCATGCTGAATTGTTCCTGCTCAGTATCTGCTGCAGCTCCTCCTCCTCAGTCACCTCCCTCTCTTGAGAATCCTGCTGCTGCAGCAGCAGCTCCTCCTCCTCCTCAGCCACCACCCTCTCTTGAGAACCCTGCTGCAGCTTATTGTCATTTGCAGGCGAACCGATCGGACCGTCGTTCTCAGTGCCACCAGCATCAACAACTCCGTCATCTTCAACACCAACAACACCAGCATAAAGAGCATCTTCCACAACATCAACATCATATTTACCAGAGGAGCTGGTGGAGGAGGGAGGCTCGTTGTCAAGGGCCGGTTGAGGAGCATCCGGATGCTGCTCCGTGTACCACTTTATCTCTTCACCAAGCGCCAAACACCAAAGTGATCTTTCCGTTTCAGACATCTTGCCTTGGAGACAACGTGACTTGTGTACAGTCTTCTGGATGTGATTAAAATTTGGGGCGATATTCCTAATAGCTGCAATAAGGACACCTACCTTCCAGGCCTTCTTGAGGTCATGTGGCTTCCTGTATGGCACAGGCCCTTGGTCACTGGATAGGCCTAGCTGGGGCCACCAATCCTCCTCCATCGTCGGCCACCAGGGTGGCTGAATGCGACGGTCTAATGGGAACCTCTGTGGAGGCTTGCACTGCTGCATCAAGGCCGACAACAGGGACCCGAGTGTTGAATCCCGGAATCCCATCAGTAGCTCCGGAACTGAGACTGGATGAGCATTTGTCCCCGATTTAGGATCTTTTTCATTCCGAAATCTTTCAACGGCAACAGGACCGTTATGCTTAAATTTTACGTTTTCCTTCCACCAACCTCGTAGATTATCAGAGGAGCCAGTTACTGGTCTTCCCTTCTCTGGAATGATACCATACACAAAACCCTGAGCGCCGCCTAAATCCATCAGTAATAGCATGTACTCCAGGACCTTGCCATGAGCTCGACACATCTTTTTCCTCCGAGATTGCTCTGTGGACTGGGCCTCCATCTTTCCATCTGGTTGCTGGTTCTTCTTTCGCGATTGTGCCATCAGCATGCTGGTGCAACGTATCCTTGACTCAAGCTCCTCTATGGTGATATCTTCATCATCACTGATGTCTTCATCACTGTCTAAATCATCAAAAACTTCAGTAAGAAGATGGTCTGGTACTTTCCTCATGGGATATTTCGCTTTTTTTGATGAGCCAGCCTGGTCATGAGAGGTCGCTGGCCTGTGAGCTCCGCTTTCACTCAGTGAAGGATGCGCAGTTGGCCGATATCTTTCAGAGGATCTAACATCTTCTGATGCTTGCCCTTGCCCTTGCCCTTCCATATCTCAGAGAGGCGAGCAACCAAAGAAATCAAATCTATCGACAGAATTTAGAAGAATCAGAAATAAAAGAAACTTTTCAGTATTGAGTGTTCCATATAGAGTTGATATTTATCGATTCATAGCCGGGTCATACATCAAAATAAAGGTTCTTACCACACAAAAAAAAATGAAGATATAATAATGATTGTGTTAGGGTTTAGACCTGTGATTAATAGCAATGGGATTCCCTGTTGAACAAGAACTAGAACTAAGGATTCCTAATCCTGTTAGGTTTAGACCTTGATGAATAGCAATGGGATTCCCCGTTCAACAAGAACTAGAACAAAGGATTTCTAATCCTGTTAGGTTTACTTCTTGAAAAAGGAGGAAGATGGGGAGGAGAAAGAAAGGGCTGCCGCCCTATGATGAGAGAAGAGAATTTTTGGGAGAAAAGAATCTGTTCTCTATTCCATCCAAACCCTAGAGACTAGAGTTTAAATACATCCACGAAGTGGGCCAGACCCAGACTCAACAAAAACTCCCATGGACTAACCCAATGAGATTAAACTAATCCCCAAGCCCGTGTACACCCGTGACTTGATTTAATCTCAACCCTTGGACTCAAACCCAGCCCAATACAAGTTAGCCCACCTGGGCCTTGATAGCACCACACCAGGCCCAACAATCTCCACCTTGGTGCTTTCAAGGCCTCAGCACGTCCACTGTGTCCATCAGCTTTAACAATGAAATACACTTTTGAAAACTGTCCCGTGGAAGAACCTTAGTCAGTGCATCTGCTGGATTTTCTTTGGTGTGTACCTTCACCAGCTCCACCTCACCATCTTCCACCAGCTCTCTGATCCTGTGGTATCTGAGGTCAATGTGCTTCGTCCTGGCATGATAGACTGCATTCTGCGCAAGCATCAGAGCACTCTGGCTGTCACTATGCACCTGGACAACCTTCTGATCAAGTCCCATCTCCAGCATCAAGCCCTTCAGCCAAAGAGCTTCCTTTGCTGCCTCTGTGATACCTATGTATTCTGCCTCCGTGGTAGATAAGGCTGTGATGGGCTGCAGACATGATCTCCACGATACTGGACCACCAAACAGGCTGAACACAAAGCCTGTTGTGGATCTCCTAGTGTCCACATCTCCACCAAAGTCTGCATCCACATACCCATATAACTGCCCACGAGCCTCCTTGGATAAGTTGGATCTCTCAGCATCTTCTTGCTGTCCATAGCAAATACCAACCCCAACTGTACCTACCAAGTACCTGAAGATTCCCTTCAGTGCTCGCCAGTGCTCCCTACCAGGCTGCGCCATGAACCTGCTCACCTGGCTCACTGCATGGGCTATGTCTGGCCTACAACATACCATGGCATACATAAGGCTCCCAACACCAGAAGCATATGGTACCTTCTCCATCTCCTGAGCCTCCACCTCAGTCTGTGGTGACATGGTCTTCGATAAGGAAAAATGTGCTGCCAAAGGTAGTGCTGTCGGTTTGGCATCCTTCATCCCATATCGCTCCAGAATCCTTTTAATGTAGCCACCCTGACTCAGATGCAGCACACCCTTGGATCTATCTCTGATGATTTCCATCCCTAGGATCTTCCTGGCTGGCCCCAGATTCTTCATCTCAAACTCCCGAGACAAAGCTATCTTCAGTTCCTGTACAGCCTTCTTACTCTTGCATGCTATCAGCATGTCATCTACATACAAGAGTAAGTACATCCTAGACCCATCATCCAGAGATTTAACATACACACAAGAATCATACTCACACCTGAAAAGTCCAATGCTCCTAACATAAGTGTCAAATCTCTTGTACCACTGCCTCGGCGACTGCTTCAGCCCATACAGAGATTTCTTCAGCAAACAGACTTTCCCATCTGATCTTGGTTCTCTAAACCCTGGTGGCTGCTCCATGTAGATGCTCTCCTCCAAATGACCATGGAGGAATGCTGTCTTCACATCCATCTGTTCCAGCTCCAAGTCCTGAGCTGCTACAATACTCAATAATAGTCTGATGGAGGTGTGCCTGACAACTGGAGAAAATATCTCACCATAATCGATGCCTTCTTTCTGAGAGTATCCTTTGGCCACTAGTCTTACCTTATACCTGATACCCTCTTGTTCTGAAGCTCCTTCCTTGCGCTGATAAACCCATTTACAACCAATGGGTTTCTTTCCTTGTGGCAGCTGGACCACCTGCCACGTATTATTGCTGTGAAGAGACTGCATTTCCTCTGCCATAGCATGGATCCACCTATCTCTATCCTGACTTTCCATAGCCTCCTCATAGGTGAAAGGGTCTCCATTCGCTGTCACCAGGGCATATGACAACGAATCCTCAAAGCCGTATCGAACTGGTGGTCGCACGTTCCTCCTGGGCCTTTGCTGTGCGATCCCAGTATCAGTCCCCTGTCCAGCTGCATCCTGCTGAACTCCCTGGCTTCTACCCCCTCTGTCAGTCCTCTCCACCTGAATCTCAAATCCTCCTGGTCCACTAGCAAATGGCACAACTGTATAGGAGGTTGTCTGACTAGTGTTACCGTGTTCTACCTCCTGTAGTACCTGCTGTGCATCCATGCCACTTCTGTTCTGGAGGATTGAGCTCTCATCAAAGGTTACATCTCTGCTGATGACAACCTTCTTCTCCAAGGGGTCCCATAGCCGATACCCCTTGACTCCTCGCGGGTAGCCTAGGAACACCATCTTCTTAGACCTGGCATCCAACTTACTCCGCTCCCCAGCTCCAACATGCACATATGCTGTGCATCCTAACACCCTTAGATGGTTTAAGCTTGTCTTCCTTCCAGACCATATCTCCTCTGGAATGTCTCCATCTAACCTGGTGTGCGGTGACCGATTGACCAAGTAGCTAGCTGCATCTACTGCGTCAACCCAGAACATCTTTGGAAGCCTTGCCTGCAGCCTTAAGCATCTTGCCTCTTCCAATAGTGTTCTGTTCATCCTCTCAGCCACCCCATTCTGTTGAGGAGTTCCCATCACGAGAAGTGCCTTCTGATGCCCCACTCCTCACAAAAAATCTGGAACTCCCTGCTGGTGTATTCCCCGCCATTATCAGACCTCAGACACTTCACACTTTTACCCTGCTCCTTCTCCACCTCAGCCTTCCAGATTTTGAACTTGGTGAAGACCTCTGATTTCTCCTTCATAAAGTAGATCCACAGCTTCCTTGAGAAATCATCTATCAGGGTCATAAAGTATCTAGCCCCATTCCTTGCAGTAACTGGGGCTGGTCCCCAGACATCAGTGTGTACTAACTCCAGGAGTTCAGCACTCCTAGCTGTGTTGACTGAGAACTGTACTCTCCTCTGCTTTCCCATCTGACAAGGCTCACAGATCTCCATATCTCCGCTACTCAAGTCTGGAAGCAGACCTCTCTTGCTCAGTTCTTTCATCCCCTTGTCTCCCATGTGGCCCAGGCGGTAATGCCACATCCTGTACACATCCTGGGATCTTGCTCCACAGCTGCCACCTCAGATTTCACAGTCATCACAGAGCCCTCCATCTTGTATAGATTATTTTCCAGCCTCCTCCCTCTCATCACCACCATGGCTCCATTGGAGATGTTCAGAACTCCACTCCTGGCACGACTGCTGAAGCTGTATCCAGTCCGCTCCAAGTACCCCAGTGATACCAGATTCTTCTTGAGTTCTGGGACATGCTTCACACTGGTAAGAGTGCGCACTATACCATCAAACATCCTCACCCTCACTGTGCCAATACCTGCCACCTTGCAAGGGTGATTATCTCCAAGAGTCACATTCCCCTCCTCAACCTCTATGTAAGTACTGAACCACGACCGGTTGGGAGTGTAATGATGAGAACAGGCTGAATCCAAGGTCCACATCTCTGTGCTGTGCCTGTGATCATCTGATACAACCAAGAGATCATCCTCCACCTCCTGATCTGCAACTGTACTCACAGACTCAGATCCTCCTTTTTCTCCCTTCTGATTTTTCCACTTAGGACAATTCTTCTTAAAATGTCCTACCTCTCCACACTTATAGCACTTCAGCTCTCTCTTGCCTTTCTGGACTTTGATCGTCCTCCAGACTTACTTCTGTCCCTGCCCCTACCTCTGCCTATCCTTTCCCCAACTGATAGACCCTCCTGGGGAACAGCTTCCTTGGTCATCTTCTCCCTCTGCTCATTCGTCCGAAGCACCGAGACAATATCTTCATAAATTAATGTCTCCTTCCCATAGAGCAGTGTTGTGACCAATGAGTCATAAGACGTGGGCATTGAACATAAAAGCAGAAGTGCTTTATCTTCTTCCTCCATCTTGACCCCGACATTCAGAAGTTCATTGCTCATCTGGTCAAATATTGGATGTGACCCAGCACATCTCCACCTTCTGACATCCGAAGGCTGTAGAGGCGCTTCTTCAACATCAACTTGTTGCACATATTCTTCCCCATATAGAGGGTGTGCAACTTCGTCCAGAGTCCCTTCGGGGTCTTCTCCTCCAGCACTGAATAGAGGACTGAATCCGCCAGACAGCCCCTGATCATTGAACATGTCTTCTTCTCCAATAAAATCCACTGCTTGTCTGTCATCCCATCTGGCCTTTCCTCCAAAGCCAAATCTAAACCCTGCTGCACAAGGAGGTCCTCTACCCGGACTTTCCACATGGAGAAACTTCCCTTCCCATCAAACTTCTCAACCTCTATTTTTATGCTACTCCCCATGGCCAATTCCAAAAATAGCACAAAAATAAATTTTATAAAATAGAGAAGTACCTTGACGAGATTCTGTTGAAATTATTTCAACTCCTTGAAGGCCTCCAGATTACTCCTTGAACTAGGCTCTGATACCACTTGTTAGGGTTTAGACCTGTGATTAATAGCAATGGGATTCCCTGTTGAACAAGAACTAGAACTAAGGATTCCTAATCCTATTAGGTTTAGACCTTGATGAATAGCAATGGGATTCCCCGTTCAACAAGAACTAGAACTAAGGATTATAATCCTGTTAGGTTTACTTCTTGAAAAAGGAGGAAGATGGGGAGGAGAAAGAAAGGGCTGCCGCCCTATGATGAGAGAAGGGAATTTTTGGGAGAAAAGAATCTATTCTCTATTCCATCCAAACCCTAGAGACTAGAGTTTAAATACATCCACGAAGTGGGCCAGACCCAGACTCAACAAAAACTCCCATGGACTAACCCAATGAGATTAAACTAATCCCAAGCCCGTGTACACCCGTGACTTGATTTAATCTCAACCCTTGGACTCAAACCCAGCCCAATACAAGTTAGCCCACCTGGGCCTTGATAGCACCACACCAGGCCCAACAGATTGATATGATGGATTTTTAGCATAGAATAAAAGAGGACCATGTAATACTTGCCTGCATGATAAATGCAAGCTTTTTTGATTGAAGTATAGATTTTTAATTTTTCTTTGATATAGTTAGATGTGGTTCAAACATCATCTTCATTCTTGTCTAATATTAGCAAGCAAATATTTTTCCAGCATCAAATAATCCCCATAAATGAGCAGGCAAAAATCATAATAATGCTAACTTTTAATGATCGACGGAGATAAAGATCATAGGTTTTAAAATTTGTTAGTGCTGCCAATTAGAAAAGAATTTTGCATAATGTGAAACAAGCACCATAAATTACTTCTCGGAAGGACCTATAAAATGAACATCCAACCTTTACCTTGCAGATATTTAAACAAAATCATATGTTTCTCTTATTCTCAAAAAATATATCATTCATAATCGATAAATTAGTGATGTGGCTGATCCAACGCCGTTAAAGAATCGTGAAGGAAGAAAACTGACGGAGACCTCCTTTGGCCTCAGCTCCCAACACCCATCCACGGAATTGCTCTCGTCATAACGAAGAAAGAGAATAAGAGGTCCGTTATGTGCGTGGGTTTTCCAAAGGCCACCTTACGTCATTAATGTTCGGTCGAGGTCAATGGGCTGGAGCCTTTAATGGTGCAGAAATGGTCATAATGGCTTGAAGAGCATTTAATGAAAAGAAGTGTCGCGAGCATCTTG
>UESW01001965.1:177613-225199 GCA_900491605.1 Calamus simplicifolius | reverse complement strand
ACTTGTGCTTGATGCTGAAAGTGTATTCCTGCAAGGCACTCACCCACTTCGCATGCCTTGAACTCAGTTTATGCTGACCCTGTAAAAACTTCAGCGCCTGATGGTCTGAATACAGTACAAACTCCCGCTGAATCAAGTAGTGGCGCCAATGCTGCAAGGACCTCACAATGGCGTACAATTCCAGATCATAAACCGAGTAAGTCAGTTTAGCTCCTCCCAGCTTCTCACTGAAGTATGCGACTGGTCTTCCTTCCTGGCTAAGCACTGCCCCAATTCCAGTCTTCGAAGCATCACAATCCACCTCAAAAACTCTATCAAAATCAGGAAGAACCAATAAAGGAGCTTCGGTCAATCTGACTTTCAGCCCATCAAATGCCTCCTGTGCGGCATCATTCCACCCGAATCTGGCTCCCTTCAACAATTCCGTTAAAGGTGCAGCCAGCTCACTATACCCCTTGACAAACCTGCGATAAAACCCTGCAAGACCCAAAAAGGATCTCAATTCTGTCAAGGTTGAAGGTACTGGCCATTCCACAATTGCATGCACCTTATTCCTATCTGGGAGAATCCCCTCTCCAGTCACAACGTACCCCAGAAAAATTAGTCTCCCAACCATCCAAATGCACTTCTCTGGGTTAGCAACTAACTGGTTCTCACGTAACACTGACAAAACCTGTGCCACATGGCCCACATGCTCTTCGGCTGTCCTGCTGTATATCAAAATATCATCAAAGTAGACAACCACAAATGAGCTAAGAAATGGACGTAAAACCTGGTTCATTACGCGCATGAACGTGCTCGGCGCGTTTGACAACCCGAATGGCATTACCAACCATTCATACAGCCCTTCCTTAGTCTTGAAGGCTGTCTTCCATTCGTCTCCAGGCTTCATCCTTATCTGATGGTACCCACTCTTCAAATCAATCTTCGTGAAGACCTTAGCACCACTCAACTGATCAAGCATGTCGTCCAACCTCGGTATCGGGAACCTGTACTTCACAGTAATTTTGTTAACCGCGGCTATCGACACACATGCGCCACGTACCATCCTTCTTCGGTACCAAAAGGGCTGGCACCGCGCACGGGCTAATGCTCTCCCGTACGAACCCCTTGTCCAAAAGTTCTTGGACCTGCCTCCTCAATTCCTCATGCTGTTGCGGTGTCATCCGATAATGAGCCTTATTCGGCAACACTGAGCCCGGAATAAGGTCAATGCCGTGCTGAATATCTCGGAGAGGTGGTAATCCAGCCGGTAGCTCCTTTGATACAACATCTCGGAATTCCTCCAAGATAGACACCAACTCCTCAGGAATCATATTCGGCCTTTGCTCCTCTTCCACGCCGAAGTCTCCTGACTTGCTCACCAAAGCAAAACAAACATCCTCTCCATCCAAACTCGCATCGAATTCTGTGCTTGGTAAACAAATTACCGTATTTGTCCACTCACTTCCTGAAGCGGCTTCAAAATAACTTTCCTCCCATCTGGACGCAGCATATAACTGTGGGTGTACCCGTTGTACACTGCCCTGTTATCAAACTGCCACGGACGCCCCAGTATGATGTGAGTAGCATCCATTGGAACAACATCCGCCTCAATAGTTGTCTCGAAATGAGGACCAAAACACAGTGACAACTTACACCTTCGGCTGACCTGAATGTCTGCATTTCGGTTCACCCAACCGAGCTTATATGGATGTGGGTGAGGGTCTGTCCGTAACCCCAGCTTCTTCACAGCCTCCTCTGCTATCACATTCTCCCAACTGCCGGAGTCTATGATAACACGACATGTTTTGCCAGCCACAAAACATTTCGTTGTGAAGATGTCATGCCGACGCCAATCTTCATCTGACCTCGGCGCCAGACACATTCTTCGTATCACTAAGCTCTCCCCTTGAATATGGTCCGGATCAATAACACACAGCTCATCATCAAATTCCTCATCCTCAGGGAACTCTCCTCCATATTCGTCCTCCATATACTCCTCCATATACAACTGAGCTCGCGCCTTGGGGCATTCATTGGCATAGTGCCCCAAATTCTGACACCGATGGCAGCGAATGTTAGCCCTGTTGCTGCCCACTCTCGCCTGAGAACCTGAGGTTCCATTCGACCCTGTTGGTCTTGGAGGTACTGATGCCTGCGGCCTCGCTACTGGAGGCATAAATTTGCCCCCTGAATTCTGCCCTGAACTCTGGCCCGTAGTAAAACCCCCTTGCTCTGAAACCCCCTGTTTCTCATCAAGCTCTTTTCCACTGCCTGAGCCCTCATATGCGCATCTCCTACACTATCAATTCGATGCACAGCCAGCGCATCTTGGATTGGCAGCCGCAAGCCATGAAGATACATGGCTATCAATCTCGGTTCAGCCTCAATCAACCGATTTTTGCAACCAATCGATAAAATTCAGTCGTGTACTCCTCGACGCCCCGACTACCTTGCGTCAAACTATGCAACTTCGAATACAAAATCTGCTCATGGTTCGGAGGCAAAAACTCCCTGTTCATCTCCTGCTTTAGCGCTGCCCATGACGCTAATGGTGGTTTTCCCATCCATATATCTACGATAGTGCTGCGCATGCCACCAAGCAGCAGCCCTATCTCTGAATCGAATTGTGACAAGCGGTACCTGCTTGTCTAAGGGCACCTCCTTCAGACGAAAAACGTCATCGACCTGAAGGGTCCAATCAACATACTCGTCTGGGTTAATTCCTCCTTTAAACTCTGGAATTTCGACTCTGAAGCTTGCTTCCCACCGATTCTGATTTTCGACATAGGGAGGTTGATCGAAATACCTTGGAAGTCCAACATCATGCCTCTGTTGCCCTCTTCGAATTGGCGGTGCCTCTAGATTTTCGAAACCCCTCTCCCTACCTCCATCAATTTCATCACGCTCCTCCACTCGAATAGGTTGTGCACGATTTTGCACCTCTATCCGCGCCATCATCGCCTGCATGGTTTGCAACATCTGTTGCATCATCTGGTGCTGGTCTCGCATGGCGTCTTGCATAGCATCTCTCACGGTGTCTCTCAGGGATTGATCGTTGTTATTCTGCTCCATTGGATACAAATTTCGGTTAGGGTTGATATTTGGGTTTGGTGTTTAGGCTAGGTGTTTGGCGGTAATGAAGGAATGGATCAAGGCTCTGATACCAAGTTGATGCAGGGTGATATTCAAAACGCCTGCAACTCAAGAACGATCTAATCTGCGAGAAAAGAATTCGTCCAGGTTTGGTTCGAATCTTGACAAGAAAAGGGAAAATTTCGAATTTGATCACTCACAATCCGAAGTTTAAAGGAAGATCAATTGAATTTTCAATTCAATTGTTTTGAATCAGAAAAAAAAAAAACATTGATCTGAATTCAAGAAAATAGCATCTAATTTTCATCATCCATCTTTCTTCTCTGCCGTTTTTCAGCCCCCCAAACCAAGCCTAAATAAAAGAGATAAAACCCTAATATCATAAGTTTAGTTAAAATTACAACTATGCCCTTAAAAACGAAAACAGGCCCAAAACTCCTATCAGGCGAGCCCGGATGGCCAAAATCCACAGCAGCTCATCGCCAAAGGCGATGACTTTGAATCAGTAGTCCGTTTCCATGTGACCAGCCAAGTTTGGGCCCAGTCCGACACAGTAGCTGACCGGATTCGATTGACCCAAAGTGTCAAAACGAAGTCGGGTCAATTCCGTACACTCGGCCCAAACATGGAATTTCAAGCCCGTTTGTTCTGCAACCTCTTGGACCTTCGTAGACTACCTGGCGTGGGCTTCCCTGACGTGGCCTGCTGACTCTGGGTTGCTGAAACAGGAACATCCAACTGCTGACTCTGGGTTGCTGGAACAGGAACATCCAGGACTGGTTCGACTGACCCGAACTCTGGTCCGAACGGATGTCCTCATCAGCCGGGTATCTTTGTTCTCGTCCCGTTAACTATAACAGCTTAACAGGGCGAGGAATGGGAAGATTTTCGCTAACGAGGATGGGGACCGATAGAAACCGTCTCAGACCATTCCCGGCCATTGCCATCCCTACTTCAAAGTTTAAGATGTATCATTGGAGTTGAATAATATAGCTTGGGTGATTGGATGGACTAGTTAGAGACCTATAAAACTTCAGTGATGATCTAAAGAGCAGCTCAAACTTGATATTCAGGCCTCAACATAGTTCCCTTATCACCTTTAAGGTGCTTCGAAGGTGGTTTCTCGATCACTTCATCAACATTGCCAGGCGAAAGAATTTGAGTTCAAGCTTGATGGCCCTAAAATAGTGCAAAGGTGAGCCACCACATGATTATATTTCGCACTCTAGTAACAAAGTGCTTGGAGTAGAAGACCTCTAACAGCTTATGGCTATTGCCGTACTAATGCATGAGTTGCAGGACTTATCCTTCAACTTCTCACTCAACAAAGCTCAAAGATATTTTATTATATTATATTATTATAAATATTAATATAATAAAAATAAATTATATTAGTAAATTTTTTAATGATATATAGATAAGATATATATATGATGATTATATATACTATATTACTATATTATATTATAATTATTAAATCATATATATTATGTATAATATATTATGCATACAATATTAGTTTATATAATATATTATATATGTTATAGGAAAATAATATAATATAATAGGATAATTTTAATATTTTATGATTAGTAACCTTGAATTTTTCTGATATACTAAATATAGTAATGTTAAATCACTATAGTAATCCTTAATCACTGTGATATCTCATATCAAGCATGATAGCCTTTGACCATTGGGGATCAAATTATCTCAGAATTAGGAACACTAGTAATCCAAAATCATCGAGGCATGTTAGAAATTTCTTCCACATATTTTGAGACCCATTTTATCTCAAAATTAGTATTGTACAATATTTGCAACGCACTGAATTTTGGAACATTTTTAGTAAATTTGCTGATCAGCAATCTATAACCCACATCAAGACATAAATAAATGGCATCTATTATTGTTGAAACCATCAGCACAACGGATTATTCATTTTGAATAGTGCTGGCCAATGCAACTCCAATTCTAGGTCGGATCATCAGGTACTGAAACGCTAGATAAAACACCTATTAAATTTTCATGCCACACTGCTTTGGCTTATTCGCAAAATAATTCTATCATCTCATGCCCTCAAATAGGTTATGCAAGTCTTTAGGTAGTGTTTGACTTTTTAAAAGCTATTTTTGGATAAATATATAGGATAGCGTTTATTCAGGGGATAGCTGGGGAATAAGCATCTTTTTAAAATTACAACTATGTCATCAAGGGATAATTTTAATTGTTCCTGTATTTTCTAGAAAATAAGTTCAGGAAATAACCCATGGTTAATCATAGATTATCTTCTTTTGTTAAATTTTTTTAGACATATCCCTTATAGTAATAGTATTTAAGAATAAAAAGAATAATCAAGGAATATTCTCTTTTATCCTCGATTCCAAACAATCTCATAATGTGTCGGTCTCCGACCAACGACGTCCTTCTCATGTCCTCGAATATACTTCCAGTTCACGCTACTGTTTCCATTCGAGAGCTCCTCGTAAGGCCGGACTATATTAATTGCTGGCAGCGTACGTCCCCCTTCCTTCCCCTATAGTAAGTAGATCGAGCCAACCTGTAGGTGTCAAATTAAACAACGTCACGGCCACGGTGGAGATCTTTGTGGCAGAGGCCAAGTCAACCATCCAGTGTCTATTTTCCTTCAGAAGTCGCTGTGGACTGTCCTTGCATGGAGCTTCTTCTTCAAGTCTAACAAGTCGTTGGACTCCGAATGCAACATTATTGGCACTATCTTAACCCATCCAAAATGCTTCAGCTAGCCCGGCCACTGAACTCCAAACATCCTTGCATGCGTCCAGTCAAGCTGCTTCAGATAATGGCCAAATTTTGGAAACGTGTTCTACTTTTGCTTCGGTTTGAGCCATTCAATGCAAGCTGTCACCCCATGGCTCATCATTGTACCTCTCAAGATAAGATATCTCAGCATCGGTTCTAGCTTGCTCCGCCTCCTGCTTCCAAGCAATCGACACGGTGAAGTCGGTCCATGATGCTTCAGCCCACTGAAATCCAAGCATTCTTGCAGGCGTCCAATCACGCTACTTCAGATAATGGCCAATTTTAGAAACTTGTTCTACTTTTGTTTTGGTTTGAGCCATTCAGTGCAAGCTGCCAACCCATTGTATACGTACCTCTCAAGAGCAGATATCTCAGCATCAGCTCTAGCTTGCTGATCCACCTCCCGCTTCTAAGAAATCAACACGGTGACGTCGGTTATACTTGTCAAAATTTTGATAGTCTCGGCCGGGGAGCATAAGGTTTTGGCTTCGATTTGGGAGGCGTGAATTCAGTGCTTGGCGATGACTTGGCCTCTATCGATTTCGTGATGTCAAGTTCCAAGTTACCACGTCTTTTATTTCTATCGGTGTATCATTTAGGTAGTGTTTGATAGAAAAATATTATTCATGGATAAGTGTACGGAATAGAGTTTATTCTCTGACTATCCCTAGGGATATTTCTTGGCTATCCCATTGATCATATCAAATGTAAAAAGATAAATTCATAGGATAACTTTTTTCTACTCTTATTTGGAGGGATAACCAGCTATTCCTGCATTTTTTAAGTAGTGTTTGAAATAAAGAATTAGAGGGAATATTCCCTGGATATCCTCATTTATTCCCAAAAGCCATAACTATAAGGGATAGCTGGGAATAAAGTTAACCAAAGGGATAATTCATGGTTAACCATGGGTTATCCCCTCAATTTATTTCCTAGAAATGCAGGAATAGTTGGTTATCCCTCTAAATAAGAGTAAAAAAAAGTTATCCTATGGATTTACCTTTTTGCATTTGATATGATTAATGGGATAGCCAAGGGATATCCCTAGGGATAACCAGAGGATAAACTTTATCCTGTACACTTATCTATGGATAATATTTTTTCTATCAAACACTATCTTAGGGAATAAATTGAGGGGATAACTCATGATTAACCATAGATTATCCTCTGGTTAACTTTATTCCCAGCTATCCTTTATAGTTATGACTTTTGGAAATAAGAGGGGATATATCCCCTCTTATTCTCTATTTCAAACACTACCTTAACATCCTAACATGCAACGGATTGCATGTGACCGAGGTAGCAACGTTATACGTCGACTTTTCCTACCTTATTCCGTGTCAAGCGTGTTAATTGACTCTGCCTGAAATTGAGCCAGTCTTAGCTTCCAAATGTCTTCTTTGCCAGATGAAGTCCAAAAGTATTATAGTTGGGTTTGATACTTGGGGAAAAAAAATAAAAATAAAAATGCAACGTGTACAATGAATGACTTTGGCTGAAAATTAGCAGATATATGTGCTGAAATAAAGAGAGAAATATTAAGAAACAATGGCTTGACCTTTTCATTGATTAGGAGTGAATATATATATACACAAAATTGGGCATTGCCAAATTACAAAAACAAAAAACTATCTTAGAATTATGGGATTACAACTAATTATAAAGATATTACAACTAATGATAATAATTTAAAATTTAAAGGAAAGCTGTTGTGGTAAATAGGAAACTATTCTAGAATTATGAGATTACAAACTAATGACAATAATTTAAAATTTAAAGGAAAGCTATTGTGGTAATTCTCTAATATGCCCCCTCAAGATGGAGCTCCGGAGAAGATGCCAATCTTGACCCGTAATTCTTTGAATCAGCTTCGTGGAAGCGGCTTGGTAAGAGTGTTGGCAAGTTGATCTGCTGAGGAAATATAAGTAACACAAAGAGCACCTGATTGAACTTGATCTTGAATAAAATGATAGTTAATTGCCACATTTCATGCGCGAATGAAAGACTAGATTAGAATAGAGATAGGTGGCACCAACATTGTCATCATAGATAACAGGTGGTGTAGGAAGGGTAACGCCAAGCTCTGTGAGAAGGGAACAAATCTAATTGATTTATGAAGTAGTGGCAGCAACTAATCGATACTCAACTTCTGTGGATGATCGAGCAACTGTACGCTATTTCTTGGATGACCAAAAAATAGGATGACGATCAAGATAGACAATATAGGCACTCGTAGAGGTATAATCAACTTTATTGTCAGCCCAATTTGCATATGAGATGGCGTGAAGAGAAAGTGAATTTTTCTTATGAAGAAATAATCCATGAGTTAATGTGCCACATAGATATCGAAGTAGTCATTTTGCAGCGTTCCAATGTTCAGAAGTTGGGCAATGCATGAGCTAAGAAAGCTTATTAACAACATATGCGATGTCTGGGCGAGTGAGGCAAAGATATTGTAGACTGCCAACAATTGTTCGATATTCTGTGTAGTTAGTCAAAGCCGTACCTGAATGAAGTATGATATTTTCATCTATAACAAGTGGTGTAGCAACAGGTTTTGCACCAAACATTTTTGGCCGGGCAAGAAGATCAGTGATGTAGAGCTTTTGAGTAAGCAATAGACCAGATAGAGTGGTGAGAATCTCAATGCCGAGAAAATAAGACAAAGCACCAAGATCCTTGATTGAAAATCTATGTGTTAGAAGGTCAATGTAGGGCTACATAATATCGGTGTTGGTACCTATGATAATATCATCCATATAAACAAGTAGATATATAGTAATGTCATCGGAGTGGAGAATGAAGAGAGATGTGTCTGCATGAGAGTTTGTGAACCCAGACTCAATGAGGAACTAGCGAAGTTCAAGGTACCAAGCTCGTGAGGCCTGCTTGAGTCCATATATATCCTTCTTTAATTTGCATACATGTGTTGGATTGTTTCTATCAACAAATCTCGGAGGCTGGGCCATGTAGACATCGTTAGAAAGATGGCCTTGAAGAAAGGCATTATTAACATCCAACTATCGCAACTGCTAACCTCTACTGACTGCCAGGCTTAGATAATCTATTCCAGGTCACTGATGAAAGCCTTTTGTAACTAATATGGCTTTGTACCTTTCAACAGAACTATTAGGAAACCGTTTCATATGAAAGACCCACTTACATCCAACAAAATTCTATTGAGAAGAAGATGGAACAAGCTCCCAGGTTTCATTCTGAACAAGAGCATTGAATTCATCATTCATAGCGTGTCTCTGTATGGGATCTTTTAGGGCTTGGTTAACAATATAAGGCTCAATGTCTAATTATTGAGAAAGGACAGCAGTGAGATTCATCTTGGTTAGGGGTTTTTGGATGTTATTTTTTGCTCTAGTGGTCATGGGATAGGTATTTTGATGGGTAGTTTGAGCTATGGTTAAAGCAGAAGAGGTCTCAAAATTGTGTGGTTCTGGTGATAAACAGTCAACCATGATTGCTTGTCGGTCACCCGAACTGTGTTCGAGTGAGGAGGGGCAGTCGACAGTTTGGGCATTTTGTGATGGATGTTGACATGAGGAATCCCTTTGTGGAGGCATATTGAGTTAGCCACTTGAAGTGGGGTAGAAGTTGGACAGAGGGAAGCCATTTGAAATGATGTCTGGGGTGGGACGAACTAGATGGGATGGGTGAGTGGTAAAGGAAAAAGAGTTTTCAAGAAATTTGACATTACAAGAGATATATGTTTTAGAAGTGGATAGATCAAGACAGATATAGGCACTGTTGGCCCATATGGCAACCCAAGAGGGGGGGGGGGGTGAATTGGGTTCTTTAAAAAAATTTAACCCTTAAAAAAAAATATTGGCTTTGAGATAGATGAAATTAAATGCAATGTGAATATGAAGCACAAACAAGGATAGAGATAGAGATAATTGAAGCATGGCAAAACAAAGATTTTATAGTGGTTCGGTATATCCAACACCTACGTCCACTCTCAAGATTCACTTGGGGCCACACTATAATCCTCTTGATTACAGTCGAGTTATTTTCCAAGATCACAACTTAGAACTTATTGTTTCCCAGGGATCACAACGAACCTAGCCAGTTTTTGGGCTCACCAGCACAAACCCTAAACTCAAGCTAATCTAGCTTGACCCGAGGTATACAACCTCCACTAGTTCAATCCCCTTGATAGAACTAGCACAAACAAGAAAGAATAGTATTTTTCAATAATACAAAGCTCCTCAAATGAGCAAATATTCAAAAATAAATGAATAGGGTTAGAAAAGCCTGTTTGAAGTAGATTGAATTTGAGCTTTTCTTCTTTTCCTCTTCTCTTTGGAGATGTTGAATCAGGCCTCAGCTTTGATTTGTTGCAAATGATGCAGATGAGAAGTTGAAAAATCTTCAAAAACAGAGCTTCTTCTTCCTTTTTGAGATTCCTCCGATTTTTCAAGTTTGAATGCCTTGGATTCCTCTTTGAGCTTTTTGGAGCAGAAGAATTTGAGTTTGAATACTTTTCTCTTGGATTTCAGGCTCAAGACTTCTCGGATTTTTGATTTGAATATTCTTTCTATTTTCCATTTTTTTTCAAAACGAGCTTTCTCTCCTTTTTATAGATTTTGTTTAATCTATTTTTGGGAAGAAACTAGCCGTTAGAGTGTACCTGGAAACAAAATATATCTGTTAGAAGTTAGGTAAAAAGAAATATTATCGTTAAAGCTGATCTGGCATTTTAAAATTTCATCCCAAACAGGTTGGAGTCGGCTCCAACTTTTCAGGTGTCGGCTCCAAGTCGTTTATCTAAAAATAGAAAGTTTTGAGTTCATCGAGGAGTCGGCTCCAAAAAGTTAGGTGTCGGCTCGCCATCGTCAGGTGTCGGCTCCAAAAGACTGTGTGTGTCTGCTCCAAGATGCTAAAAAAACAAGCGTTTTGTCCCCGCATCGGAGTCGGCTCCAGACACTGTAAGTGTCGACTCCGAAACTCTGGGTGTCACTCCGAAACTCTAGGTGTCGGCTTCGGACCGTATCAAAAATCAGAAGAATATTTGACTGGCCATGGGGTCGGCTCCAGGATTCCTAGGTGTTGACTCCAGGTCCTGAAACTTTGAAACTTATGATTTGCAATTGATTCAAAACACGTTTCTTAATACCTTTATATCGATCAAATATTTTTAACCTTGAAATACTTGTCAAATCTATTAGTAATCAAGTAAATATACTCAATTCCTTTATTAATCATCAAAATCAATAATTGGGTCAACAATCTCCCCCTTTTTGATGATTATAAAAACATTGAGTATATGCATAGTATTCTCAACTAAAAATTTTCAAGGAAGTGATCTTCACAAGTAGGCTCCCCCTAAATAAGGTAGCTCCCCCTATGAAGTTCAAATTATCAATTATTCTTCCTTTGCTATACATATTTGATACTTAAGATTCATTTATATCAATTTTCACTTTTATATCAATGTTCACTTAAGCTTATTTATGTATTTTCAAATTATCAATTGTTCTTCCTTTGCTATACATTTGATACTTAAGATTCATTTATATCAATTTTTACTTTTATATCAATGTTCACTTAAGCTTATTTATGTATTTTCAAACTAATTTGATACTAATCAATCAAATACTAATCAATGCATATGTGACATAGCTTTCATTCAAATGCATATACGACATAACTTTCTCCCCCTTTTTTGTAATCAACAAAAAGATAAAGAAAAGTTAAGTCAAAAGATAAAATTGATAGATCAAAAGATAATTTCATTTCATCAAAAGTCAAGTATTACAAAAAGAAACTATACTTTCATTATATCAAAAACTAAAACTTTCATTACATCAAATTACACTTTCATTTCATTAAAATTAAACTTTTCATTACAAACATTACATGAAGATCATATATTAGTTCTAATAATCCTAGTTAAATGATCTATAATCTTTTGCATTCCTTCAGTCTGAATCTTGACATAGTCCTTTAGCCATTCATCAACAAAAGTACATGCAGTGATAATCTTATCTTGTAGTTCAGCATTGCACTTTGAATAAACATCAAAATCTCCATAGATATCTTTAAGTTCTTCAAATATATTCTTCAGATCACTACTTAAAGATCCAGCAGAAGAGCTAAGAGTTGATTCTATCTTGCTAATGCGATCATCTAGGGAATAAAGAGTTTCTTTAAGATTCATAAATTTATTATCAAACTCAGTCTTCAGTTCATCCTTCTGAGCAGCAAGTAAGTCTTTGAGTTGTTCCAATTGAAGGTCTGAAAATCTAACTGATGAAGTAGATGGCTGAACAAGAGTTTGAGCAGGTGCAGGGGCCGGAACAGGACTCCTTGGCTGCGGAGAGGAAACCCTCACAGATGGACCAGCCTCACAAGGTTCAGAAAGTCTAGGCCCAGAGGCTCTCTCATCCAAGTTACCTTTCCTTTCCCATTGCCCGTTCACCTTTACAAATCCCATCCTATGCAAAGTGGCCAGATAGTAATTGGTGTGCTGAGATTCTTGGATGGTTCATTCTCCAGAATCACTACTCCTTGGCTCCTGAATACCATAGTCAGAATCATGCCGTAAGGTAAGGACGACCTTCTTTTCCCTCTGGCCTTGGCCATATAGAATATCATCATAGCAGCTAAATTAATAGGTTGATCGGTCAATATACTGTCCATCACAACAATGTCCCGCTCAGAGACATACTCAAAACGACCGGTTTTGGGGAACAAAATCCTGCTGCAAATGTTATGAAGTAATCTTAATTCCAAGGGCAATTGGTTAGCCCTAATCTCTTCAAATTCTGTAACCTCTCTCCCTAACATCCTCGATAGAGCTGCTGATATCTCAGTGCATATCGGCTGCTAATCCGGTAATGGGGATGCTTAGGAGGTTTCCTAATTTTTAAAAATAAGATGAACCCGTTTACCTCTGACAGAGCTCACTAAACCACCATCACCTCTCGATAAATTGAAGTAAAATTCTTTTACTAGTGCTAGGTTTGTAGGAACATCAAGAGAACAAACTTTATCCCAGCCTAATTCTTTGAGTTGTCTTCCAATCGAGAAACCTTCGGAATCAAAGAGCTCGAAGTCAACTTTTCTACCCATAGTTATTACCCTCCCTAATAGCGTATCTACCTGAGGGGAAGAAGAGTTGGGATTGTCTGAAGCGGTGGAGGAATCCTCGCTTGGAGATGGCTCGCGGACGGGTCACCTCACGGAGCATTTTTCGGTCACCACAGGCACTCCAATCACTGAACCTCTTCTCTTAGGTGCCATTGGATCCTTAGGAAAGCTTGGGTAGAGAGGAATTAGAGATGTGGAGGCTTTGAGAGAGTTTTGGAAGAGTTTGGTAGAGGATTTGAGAAGATACGAAATGACGAGGTGTCGACTCTGCCCTAATAAATTGATTTGGGACGCCCAGGTGTCGACTCCCGCAAAGTCGGGTGTCACTCCAAATTGCTAACACAGTCAGCGCTTGAACTGGAGTCGGCTCCACTTATACGGGTGTCGGCTCCAAGGTCAGGGACCGAGAGCGACACAGACAAGGTGTCGACTCCTCATTCTGAGGTGTTGACTCCACTGACAGTTTCAGAGAAAAATAATTGAGATTCAAACATCTGAAACTTGTCAAAATAAATTCGATAAAATGTTGATAAAATTTTGGAGTATGAAGAATCAAGTTACTTAGATGACTAGATAATTTGTCCTTAAAATTATGAAAGGAATATCAAGAAATTAATAGAAATCTAGATAGTCATTCCTTAGTGTTTCAAAATCAATCCAAAGGGTCACATATCCCTAATTCACCTCTAAGATAACAAAATCTCTCTTCACTCAAGGGTTTTGTAAATATATCAGCTAATTGTTCTTCAGTATTAACATATTCAAGACAAATTTCATTATTAGCTACATGTTCTCTTATAAAGTGATATCTAATTTCAATATGTTTTGTTCTTGAATGTTGAATTGGATTTTTAGTCAAATTTATTGCACTTGTGTTATCACATCTAATTGGATTTTTATCAAGTGTTATGCCATAATCTTCAAGTTGTCTCTTAATCCAAAGGATTTGAGCACAGCAACTTCCAGCTGCAACATATTCTGCTTCAGCAGTAGATAATGCAACCGAATTTTGCTTTTTTCTAAACAAGAGATTAAGTTACTTCCTAAGAATTGACATGCTCCACTTGTGCTTTTTCTATCTAATTTACATCCAGCATAGTCAGAGTCAGAATATGCAATCAAGTTTAATGTTGAGTCTCTAGAATACCATAAACCTACATTTTTAGTTCCACTTAAATATCTTAAAATTCTTTTTACAGCAATTAAGTGAGATTCCTTAGGTTCAGATTAAAATCTAGCGCATAGACATACATCAAACATGATATCTGGTCTACTAGCTGTTAAGTAAAGAAGAGATCCGATCATACCTCTATAATATTTTTGATCTACTTTCTTACCATCTTCATCTTTGTCCAGTTTGCATGAAGGACTCATAGGAGTTTCAAGTGGTTTGATTGACTCATTCCAAACTTCTTGAGAAGTTCTTTTGTGTATTTGGCTTGATTGATGAAAATTCCTTCTTTGCTTTGCTTGATTTGAAGTCCTAGGAAGAAGTTGAGTTCTCCCATCATGCTCATTTCAAACTCACCCTGCATTAACTTAGCAAATTCTTGACATAACAAATTGTTAGTAGCACCGAATACAATATCATCAATATATATTTGTACTACTAATAAATCCTTGTCTTTTCTTTTCAAAAATAGTGTTTTATCAACATTTTCTCTTGTAAAATCATTTTCAATCAGAAATTTACTTAATCTTTCATACCAAGCTCTAGGTGCTTGTTTTAAACCATATAGTGCTTTGTGAAATTTAAAAACATGATTTGGAAATTCATGATCTTCAAAACCAGGAGATTGTTCAACAAAAACTTCCTTATTTATAAATCTATTTTAAAATGCACTTTTAACATCCATTTGAAATAAATTGATATGCAAATGACATGCAAATGTAAGTAGTAATCTAATTGCTTCTAGTCTAGCTACAGGTGCAAAAGTTTCATCAAAATCAATTCCTTCTTCTTGATTATATCCTTTTGCAACTAATCTAGCTTTGTTTCTAATTACTATGTCATTTTCATCTAATTTATTTCTAAATACCCATTTTGATCCTATAACAGAATGATCTTTAGGTCTATCTACAAGAGTCCAAACATTATTTCTAGTAAATTGATTTAATTCTTCTTGCATAGCTAACATCCAATTATTATCTTTTTCTGCTTCTTCAATAGTTTTAGGTTCAATTTGAGATACAAATGCAAGATGATTATTGATGTTTCTCATTGATGATCTAGTTCTTACTCCTTGAGATGGATCACCTATAATTAATTCTTTTGGATGATCATAGGCATATCTCCAATCTCTAGGAAGATCCATATCATTATGATTTGCATTAACAACATCAACACTAGGAGAATCATTATCTTTAGCTTCTTGTTCATGATCCGAAGATACATCTATATTCAACTTTTTAATGTCTCTTTCTAAAATATTTGTATCTTCCTCATCATCAATCTTTCTAGAACTCAATGCTAAAGATTCATCAAAGATTATATGAATAAATTCTTCTACAACTAAGTTTCTCTTGTTAAATACTCTATAGGCTTTACTAGATGTTGAATATCCTAAGAAAATGCCTTCGTCAGATTTTGCATCAAATTTTCTTAGATTATGTTTACCATTATTATGAATAAAACATTTACAACCAAATGCATGAAAGTAACTTATGTTTGGTTTTCTATTATTCCGTAGTTCATAAGGAGTTTTCTTAATGATTGGCCTAATTAAAGCTCTATTAAGAATGTAACATGCCGTGTTTATATCTTCTGCCCAAAAGTATTTTGGTAAGTTGCTTTCACATAGCATGGTAGGCCATGTCTTCTAAAGTTCTATTTTTTCTTTCAACTACTCCATTTTGTTGTGGTGTTCTGGGTGCTGAAAAATTATGATGAATGCCATTTTCTATGCAAAAGTTTTTAAATAAATAATTTTCAAATTCAGTGCTATGATCACTTCTTAGAGACACTATGGTGTTGTTTTTCTCATTTGTGACCTTCTTGAAGAATTTCAAAAATGAAAAGGTCTCATCCTTATGAGCTAAAAACAGTACCCAAGTATATCTAGAATAATCATCTACAATCACAAGACCATATTTCTTTCCTCCTAGACTTGTGGTTCTAGTAGGTCCAAAAAGATCTGTGTGAAGTAGTTCAAGTGGCCTAGAAGTGGAAACAATATTTTTGGTTTTAAAAGAATTTCTAGTTTGTTTTCCAAATTGACATGCATCGCAAATTTTGTTATTTTCAAAGTCTAGTTGTGAAGTCCTTTTACTAAATCCATTCTTATTAATTTTGAAATTAGGTGTGTGCTTGCATGACCTAATCTACGATGCCATAACCAATCAATCTCATTCATATTAGCATTATTAGCAACTAAGCAATGATTACTAGTAGACAAATTGTCTAAATCAATCAAGTATACATTGCCATTTCTATTTCTAAAAAAACAATGCTATTATCAATGGGATTAGAAACGGTGCAGACAGATGCTTTAAATGATATTTAAAACCTTTATCACATAATTGGCTAATACTTATAAGATTATGTTTTAAACCATTGACAAATAAAACATTTTCGATATATGTGGAGGGAGTTATTTGAATATTACCAAACCCCATTATTTGGCCTTTGCCATTGTCACCAAATGTAACAACTCCTCCTCTTTTGCTCTCAAGGGTGATGAATTGATCCTTGTCACCCGTCATGTGTCTTGAGCAGCCACTATCGAGATACCACTTTCGCTTTGATCTTTTGGCCGCAAGATACTCCTGTAATAATAATTAAGTCTTATATTTAGGTACCCAAGCCTTCTTGGGTCCTTCATGGTTAGTAGCATAAAATATCGTTCCTTTGGGAATCCAAATTTTCTTGCTTTTACTACTTAATTTTTTGTTACTGTTTCTTGCATCACATTCATAGGATCTATGGCCTTTCTTGTTTCAATAATGACATGTAACATTATCTCTATTTTGTTCTTTTCTAAAAAAGTTTTTGACAAATTTTTGTTTTATGTTAGGTCTATATCATAATCCAGCCTTATCAAATATAGCTCTTTGATTACTCAATAATAAATTAAGTTTTTCAGAACTATAAGTAAATTTATCAATAATATTCTATATTTATCAACTTCCTTCTTTAATTTATCATTTTCGTTGGAAATTGATTCTTTTTCTTTTGTCAAATTTTCTTTTTCAGATTTAAGTATCTTAGTCTCATTAGTAAGATTATCTTTTTCTTTAATTAGAATTAAATTATCATTTTTCAAAGATTTATATTTCTTTTTCAAAACTTTAAAATCATCTACTAGTTCCTTAAAGGCTTCAAATAATTCATCAAATGCAAACTCATCACTAGGTTTTCGGAACTTACCTCGTTGTCGTCGTTTGCCATAAAGCAAATGTTTGCAACTTCTTTTTGTTCTTCCTCTGAAGAGAATTCATCGCTGTCACTCCAGGTTGCAATATATGCTTTCTTCTTCTTCTTGTAAGTCTTCTTCAATTGAGGACAATCGTATCTGAAGTGCCCTGGTTTTTTACACTCATAGCATATCAAGGGGTCTTCTCTTTGTCCTTGTCCTTTTTCTTTTCTTTTTCTCCTTTCATTTTAATTCCTGATTTCTTCTTGTGGAAGGGTCTCTTTCTTCTCATGAATTTTTTGAACTTTCTAGCTAGAAGAGTTGTCTCATCATCATCATCATTATCACTGTAGCTCTCCTCACTTTCTGCAGCCTTAAGAGCTATAGTCTTTTTCTTCTTAACATCTTCCTCTATGTGCTGCTTCATGGTTAGCTCATGGGTCATTAGATATCCAAGTAGCTCCTCCAAGGGTAAAGTGTTGAGGTCCTTGGCTTCTTGGATTGCTGTCATTTTTGCTTCCCAAGTCCTTGGTAGTGACCTAAGAATTTTGCGAACAAGTTCAGAGTTAGTATAGGTCTTGCCTAGACTTTTCAAACCATTTACAATATCGGTGAATCTAGTATACATGCATGCTATAGTTTCAGTTTGCTCCATGCTAAATAATTCATATTTATGAACAAGAATATTTATCTTAGATTCTTTAACTTAGTTTGTACCCTCATGGGTAACTTCTAATCTATCCCATATCTCTTTTGTAGAATTACATGTAGATATACGATTAAATTCGTTTGCATCTAAGGAACAATATAAGACATTCATGGCCTTAGCATTGAGCTGAGCCATTTTCCTATCATTATCATTCCAATCCCTTTCGGGCTTAGGAACAATAGAGCCATCAACAATGTGTGTGGGTGTGCTAGGTCCATTAATTATAACACTCCACAATTCATAATCAGAAGCTTGAATGAATATCCTCATTCTTGCTTTCCAATATGAATAGTTGGAACCATTAAACAAGGGAGGTCTATTGGTAGAATGACCTTCGGCAAATGAAGATCCAACTTGAGCTGCCATTTGGATCTTTTGCTCTTGATCGTGTGATCAAATAAACAATGAGCACTAGCTCTGATACCAATTGTTGGCCAAGATAGCAACCCAAGAGAGGGGTGAATTGGGTTCTTTAAAAAAAATTTAACCCTTAAAAAAAACTATTGGCTTTGAGATAGATGAAATTAAATGCAATGTGAATATGAAGCACAAACAAGGAGATAGAGATAGAGATAATCGAAGCACGGCAAACACAAAGATTTTATAGTGGTTCGGTGTATCCAACACCTATGTCCACTCCCAAGATTCACTTGGGTCCACACTATAATCCTCTTGATTACAGTCGAGTTATTTTCCAAGATCACAACTCAGAGAACTTGTTGTTTCCCAGGGATCACAACGAACCCAGCCGGTTTTTGGGCTCACCAGCACAAAACCCTAAACTCAAGCTAATCTAGCTTGACCCGAGGTATACAACCTCCACTAGTTCAATCCCCTTGATAGAACTAGCACAAACAAGAAAGAATAGTATTTTTTAATAATACAAAGCTCCTCAAATGAGCAAATATTCAAAAATAAATGAATAGGGTTAGAAAAGCCTGTTTGAAGTAGATTGAATTTGAGCTTTTCTTCTTTTCCTCTTCTCTTTGGAGATGTTGAATCAGGCCTCAGCTTTGATTTGTTGCAAATGTTGCAGATGAGAAGTTGGAAAATCTTCAAAAATAGTGCTTCTTCTTTCTTTTTGAGAATCCTCCGATTTTTCAAGTTTGAATGCCTTGGATTCCTCTTTGAGATTTTTGAGTGGAAGGATTTGAGTTTGAATACTTTTCTCTTGGATTTCAGGCTCAAGACTTCTCGAATTTTTGATTTGAATATTCTCTCTATTTTATTTTTTTTTTTCAAAACGAGCTTTCTCCCCCTTTTTATAGATTTTGTTTAGTCTATTTTTGGGAAGAAACTAGTCGTTGGAGTGTACCTAAAAACAAAATATATCCGTTAGAAGTTAGGTAAAAAGAAATATTACCGTTAGAGCTGATCTGGCATTTTAAAATTTCATCCCAGACATGTTGGAGTCGGCTCCAACTTTTTAGGTGTCGACTCCAAGTCGTTTATCTAAAAATAGAAAGTTCTGAGTTCATCGAGGAGTCGGCTCCGAAAAAGTTAGGTGTCGGCTCGCCATCGTCAGGTGTCGGCTCCGAAAGACTGTGTGTGTCGGCTCCAAGATGCTAAAAAAACAAGCGTTCTATCCCCGCATCGGAGTCGGCTCCAGACACTGTAAGTGTCGACTCCGAAACTCTGGGTGTCGGCTCTGAAACTCTAGGTGTCAGCTCCGGACCGTATCAAAAATCAGAAGAATATTTGACTGGCCATAGGGTCGGCTCCAGGATTCCTAGGTATCGACTCCAGGTCCTGAAACTTTGAAACTTATGATTTGCAATTGATTCAAAACGTTTCTTAATACCTTTATATCGATCAAATATTTTTAACCTTTGAAACACTTGTCAAATCTATTAGTAATCAAGTAATATACTCAATTCCATTATTAATCATCAAAATCAATAATTGGGTCAACAATCTTCCCCTTTTTGATGATTATAAAAACATTGAGTATATGCATAGTATTCTCAACTTAAAATTTTCAAGGAAGTGATCTTCACAAGTAGGCTCCCCCTGAATAAGGTAGCTCCCCCTATGAAGTTCAAATTATCAATTGTTCTTCCTTTGCTATACATATTTGATACTTAAGATTCATTATATCAATTTTACTTTTATATCAATGTTCACTTAAGCTTATTTATGTATTTTCAAATTATCAATTGTTCTTCCTTTGCTATACATATTTGATACCTAAGATTCATTTATATCAATTTTCACTTTTATATCAATGTTCACTTAAGCTTATTTATGTATTTTCAAACTAATTTGATACTAATCAATCAAATACTAATCAATGCATATATGACATAGCTTTCATTCAAATGCATATACGACATAACTTTCTCTCCCTTTTTTGTAATCGACAAAAGATAAAGAAAAGTTAAGTCAAAAGATAAAATTGATAGATCAAAAGATAATTTTATTTCATCAAAAGTCAAGTATTACAAAAAGAAACTATACTTTCATTATATCAAAAACTAAAACTTTCATTACATCAAAATTACACTTTCATTTCATCAAAATTAAACTTTCATTACAAACATTACATGAAGATCATATATTAGTTCTAATAATCCTAGTTAAATGATCTATAATCTTTTGCATTCCTTCAGTCTGAATCTTGACGTAGTCCTTTAGCCTTTCATCAACAAAAGTACTTGCAGTGATAATCTTATCTTGTAGTTCAGCATTGCACTTTGAATAAACATCAGAATCTCCATAGATATCTTTAAGTTCTTCAAATATATTCTTCAGATCACTACTTAAAGATCCAGCAGAAGAGCTAAGAGTTGATTCTATCTTGCTAATGCGATCATCTAGGGAATAGAGAGTTTCTTTAAGATTCATAAATTTATTATCAAACTCAGTCTTTAGTTCATCCTTCTAAGCAGCAAGTAAGTCTTTGAGTTGCTCCAATTGAAGGTCTAAAAATCCAACTGATGAAGTAGATGGCTGAACAAGAGTTTGAGCAGGTGCAGGGGCCGGAACAGGACTCCTTGGTTGCGGAGAGGAAACCCTCACAGATGGACCAGCCTCACAAGGTTCAGAAAGTCTAGGCCCAGGGGCTCTCTCATCCAAGTTACCTTTCCTTTCCCATTTCCCGTTCACCTTTACAAATCCCATCCTATGCAAAGTGGCTAGACTGTAGTAATCGGTGTGCCTGAGATTCTTGGATAGTTCATTCTCCAGAATCACTACTCCTTGGCTCCTGAATACCATAGTCAGAATTATGCCGTAAGGTAAGGACGACCTTCTTTTTCCTCTGGCCTCAGCCATATAGAATATCATCATAGCAGCTAAATTAATAGGTTGACCGATCAATATACTGTCCATCACAACAATGTCCCGCTCAGAGACATACTCAAAACGATCGGTTTTGGGGAACAAAATCCTGCTGCAAATGTTATGAAGTAATCTTAATTCCAAGGGCAATTCGTTAGCCCTAATCACTTCAAATTCTGTAACATCTCTCCCTAACATCCTCGACAGAGCTGCTGATCTCTCACTGTGCATATCAGCTGCTAATCCGGTAATGGGGATGCTTAGGAGGTTTCCTAATTTTTGAAGAGTAAGATGAACCGTTTACCTCTAACAGTGCTCACTAAACACCATCACCTCTCGATAAATTGAAGTAAAATTCTTTTACTAGTGCTGGGTATGTAGGAACATCAAGAGAACAAACTTTATTCCAGCCTAATTCTTTGAGTTGTCTTCCAATCGAGAAACCTTCGGAATCAAAGAGCTCGAAGTCAACTTTTCTACCCATAGTTATTACCCTCCCTGCTAGGGTATCTACCTAAGGGAAAGAAGAGTTGGGATGAAGCCACGGAACAAGAGTCAAGTTTATGCTTGGAATAAGGATGAAAACACGAGTGGAACAAGAGTCAAGTTTATGCTTGGAATAAGGATGAAGCCACGGATAACATAAGAAATTGAACACCCAAAGTTTAGTGTAGTTGGGTTGAGACTCGAAGAGTTTTCAAAAGAAGATGAAAGATGTAGTGTGGGTGTGGGTATACGGTTGATGAGATATACAACAGTGGCAAAGGCATAAGTTTAATAAGTTATAGACATTGATGCATAAGTGAGAAAAGAGAGACCAGTTTTAACAATATGGCGATGACATCGATCGGAAAGACTACTGTGTTTTGGTGTATGGGTGGTGTAGTAAGATGGGTTATACTATTAGTGGAGAGAAAACTATTGAGAGCTTGATATTCATCACCATTATCTAAATAGAGAGTAATAATTTGGTGTTTAAATTGGTTTTTGACTAATGCCTTGAAGCGCACAAAGACATCATACATAAGATTTTTGTTTAAGTGGATAATACCAAATATACCATGTATAATATCAACAAAAATAACATAGTACTAAAAACCATAAACAGAATAAATAGGAGAGGTAACAGAATAAATAGGAGAGGTCCATACATCAGAAAAGAGAAGTTCAAGCGGATGGGATGAGGTTAAGGTAGAAGAAGAAAATGAAATTTTATGACTTTTATTACATGAACAAGCATTGCAATGTATGAAAGAGGATAATGGGCTAGACAATGGTAAAGAAAACTTGAAAATAATATTTTTCATAATACTAAATGATGGATGACCTAGTCTAGAGTGCCACTCGGACGAAGTGGTCTTGACACTAGAAATGCAAGCAACGGAGAAGAGGTTACTAAAGGGGATATAGTCGGCCACTCATATACGCAATCCTTAGGTTCACCCATTACAAGGATTGCCCCCGTGTTTAGATCCTTCACTTGAAAGACAGAGGGTGAGAACTCAACAGAAACATGGTTAGTAGTACAAAATTGATAAATCGAAAGTAGATTCTTTTTTATGGAAGGAACACAAAGGTCATTTTGTAAATTAAAAGAGAGAGAGGAAGTAGGTATGGTGGTAGAACCAGTATGAGTGATGTGAAGAGCTGATCCATCACCGATCATGACATTATCAGATCCTTGATACAAGCTATAAAGAGAAAGATTGCTCAAGTCAGACGTAATGTGGTGAGATCCTCTACGATCCAGTAGCCAAGTAGGAGTAGTGTTGTGTCTGAGAACAGCATGATTGGCTCGTGGTTGCCAGGGTGTGGAGGGGTGATATCCGTGAAAACCTTGAGGATGAGGTGTCAAGGATTGTTGATTAGTAACAAGTCGAAACATTGGGTATCGTTTGGCAGTGTGTCCTTGAATGTCGCATGCTTGACAACGATCCAAATATGGTTTGGGTTGGCATTGATCATGAGGAGAAATCACAGTGGTAGGGCCTGGTTGTTGTGAATTGGTGGCTGGTGGATGCTAATTTGGACAATGTCTGAAGGATGTGGGATTTGCCGTTGTTGGTAGATAGAGAAGATTATTGAGCAATTTAAAGAGATGCTTCTTTGTTGAGAAGTTTCTCATGTAGCTCAGCAAAAGAAATTGATGTGTCACGAGCATTAATTGTATCAATGATGGATTTGTACTCATCACTGAGTCCTGCAAGAACGCGATCAATAAGATCCTCAGCATCAACTGGCTTCCCTAGAAGAGCAAGTTCATCGGCATGAGTCTTTATTGCCTACATGTATTCACTAATTGATTGTGAGCCCTTGTTACACCGCTGTAATTATTCCTTCAATTGTTTAATATGACCCCGAGATGGTTTGGCATAGGTATTTTCTAAGGTTTGCCATGCATCAACAAAAATGATGGTGCGGGCAATAAGCGGATGCAGTGAAACAGAGATAGCACCAAGGAGAGCGCTAAAGATGAGATGATCCTGATGCTTTCAGGTTATGTATGCGGGATTTGGGGATGCAACACCATTGACGGTGACAGTGGATGGTGGTGGAGTATGAGTACCATCAATAAAGTGATGAAAGTCATAACCTTCGAGAAGAGATTGGAGTTGAAGGCTCCATGTGAGATAATTAGTGGATGTCAATTTGTTGATATTAGAGAGATTGATTGTAAGGGGGATGTTGAGGATCCAGGGAGTTTTGGATGGTGATAGAATCATTGGTAGAGGAGAAGGTCTCATTGAAAGCCATAGAGAAAAAAAAAAGGAAATACGTCTAAAAAGATTAGGCTCCAGATGCCATGTTGAAATAGAGAGAGGAATATTGAGAAACAATTGCTTGACATTTTCATTGATTAGGAGTGAATATATATACACAAAATTGGGCATTGCCAAATTACAAAATAGAAAACTATCCTAGAATTATGGGATTATAACTAATTACAAAGATATTGCAACTAATGATAATTGATGGGTCCAATAAGTCCCATGGGCAACGGTAATCTCACCGGGGTAGGACCAGTCATCTCTGGAGTCGGCCTCGGGAAGACACCCCCTCGGCCTCACTCCCTCGGCCTCAGCATGAACAGTGCTCGGCCTCTTCCCTCGGCCTCGGCATGAACAGTGCTCGGCCATGAACAATACTCGGCCTCTTCCCCTCGGCCTCGGCATGAACAGTACTCGGCCTCGGCATGAACAGTGCTTGGCCTCGACCATGAACAGTACTTGGCCTCGGTATAAATAGTGCTCGGCCTCTTCCCCTCGGCCTCGGCATGAATAGTGCTCGGCCATGAATAGTACTCGGCCTTGGCCATGAACAGTGCTTGGCCTCGGCCATGAACAGTACTCGGCCTTGGCATGAACAGTGCTCGGCCTTGGCATGAACAGTGCTCGGCTCAGCCATAAACAGTACTCGGCCTCGGCATGAACAGTGCTTGGCCTCGGCATGAACAGTGCTGGCATCTTCCCCTCGGCCTCAACATGAACAGTGCTCGGCCTCGGCATGAACAGTGCTCATCCTCGATATGAACAATACTCGGCCATGAACAGTGCCATGCAAGTGTTCACCCATGGCCTTCTTTGAAGCTCATCTAGGGGCATGAATAGTACCATGCACGTACTCTATAATCAATGCTCTACGAGGGACAGAGCCGGCTTCAACTCCAAACTTCATCTTTTGCCTCAGCGGCTACACTTTGGGGCCCACATGCCTGACTTTATCGCCTATCACTGTCCGCACAAGGCAACGGAAGTGTGGCATGGGGGACACGTCTGGCAAACGCCGTAATGGTCGACCACGCCCTGCAGCAGCCTGCAACATCTTCCAAATCAAGTAGTACCTGCCAACTATGCAGCCACCCATATTTGACGAGACATGGCCTGCACTTCTAACATGCCACTAAGAAGCAAGCCCTGCCATTGCTGTCATTGCTGCCACCATCATTAATGCTCTGATAAGTGATCATGCCCCAAGCCTCACAGACTCCAAGCATCAATAAAATGAGTAAGAGGGACCCCTGACGAGGTAACTGATAACTCACTACACTCCTAAATGCTCATTCTGGCTCACAGAGAGCACGACTCTAAGCCTCTCTCTTCTTTCTTTCGAGCTTTCTCAAGCTCGCGGCTGTTACCCAGAGCATTGACTTGAGCGTCAGAGGGTTCCCGCCGAAATCTCCGGTCTCGGGACTTGTTTGCAGGCTCTCAAGCGCAAGAAGCTCGTTGGATGATCTCGGCTCGCTGGAGGAGGCGACCAAACGCTCGCGGACGTTCGAGGACAGTGATTTGGCGTCAACAGATTGGCACGCCAGGAAGGGGGGAGAAAGCAGAGTTCTGCGAAACTAAGCTACAAGCCCTCGGTCCCTCTACGACAATAATGGTGGATAAAAAAGATGGTGTTGACAAAGACCCAAGAGGTTTCTGCCAGTAATGCTGGGGGGCACCCTCAACGAGCTGAGCAATAGAAGGGCAGCTCTCTGCTTCACCATCATCTCCACTTTAAACCACTCAAGCGGACCAGATCGCTGCCACCGCTCAACAAGCCCAAATGTTGGTGGCAGCTGTCCAAGGGCTACAAGAGCAACGTCAAACTCAAGATCTCCAGCTGGAGCACTATTAAGTTCGCCAATGAGTACCACAGTCACGAAGCCCCCCCCCCCCCCCCCCCCCCAAAAGCAGGGGCACCTGCACTTTTCAATTACAGATAGCATGACTCCCTGGGGGGCAAACCACCAGCGGGCTGATGCATCTAAGTCAGCAGAAGGAGATGAGTTCCTCCAAGGATACTTCACATTGATGGCCTCTTCTACTCGAACAGACGTAGTCCATAAGAGGCGAGCAATCCCGAGGCTATCTTCGGCCAACAGGGAGCTGATCAGCACTCCTTCCCAGTCACTTTTTCTCCCTCCGAACATCTACATCAAGTGCCACATCATCATCATCACCTGGCACATCTTTCCAGCCGAATTTCTTCCAAGAAGTAAGGTCCTGGCCTGGCTACGCGAGATGGGGAGGACGTGGTCCAAGTCCCAACCCAGTGTCGTGCCATGCAAACTTAAATGAACAAGATTTAATATATGAAGGGAAGGAAGCTTGATGCCAGCAAAAGGACAAAGAGAGGACATTGGGTGGAGGGGTCATTATGGCCTTCCTTGTACTCGGATGTCAGGGCTCCATTAATGCCAAAAGAGACCAAAAATGTTGGTTCTCCTCCGCTCTCGAATAGTCTTCTTTGCCTTCGCAAAATATCCCGATCCAGCACCAGAAAAAGCTGGGGAAAACTCTATCCCGACTCCATGCCGACCCCCAGCGTCATCGAACACGACGCAAAGGCCAAAAAGCTACAAAAGCTAAGTACACTATACTTTGATAAAAGCTTATTTTCATTAATACTTGAATGCATTGCAGAAAGACCGACTCCAGCATCGGCACCTAAGCCCGAGGCCAGCTCGGCACCAAAGACCGACTCTAGCATCGGCACCTAAGCCTGAGGCCAGCCCGGCACCAAAGACTAACTCCAGCATCGTCACCTAAGCCTGAGGCCAGCTTGGCAACAAAGACTGACTCTAGCATCGGCAATAAAGATCATCGGCACAAAGAAAAAAGGCACCTAAGCCTGGTCCATGCACCCTCAGATCACCCTCCGGGGTTAAAAGGCATCTGAGCTTGGTTCAAGCACCCTCAGGTCATCCTCCGGGTTAAAAGGCACCTAATGACTCTCAACTCTCAGGTCATCCTTCGGGGTTAAAAGGCACATAACGACTCTCAACTCTCAGGTCACCCTCGGGGTTAAAAGGCACCTGACGACTCTCAACTTTTAGGTCACCCTCCGGGGTTAAAAGGCACCTAACGACTCTCAACTCTCAAGTCACCCTCCGGGTTAAAAGGCACCTGAGCTTGATCCAAGCACCGGTCACCCTCTGGGGTTAAAGGCTCTCGAGCACGGTCTCCTCACAGCGACTCTCGGGTCATCCTTCGGGGTTCAAAAGGCATCTGAGTCTGGTCCATACACACTCAGGTCATCCTTCGGGGTTAAAAGGCACCTGATCCTAGTCCACGCACCCTTAGGTCATCCTTTGGGGTTAAAAGGAATCCAACAACTTCAGTAACTCTCGGGTCACCACTTGGGTCGACCGCGAAACCCTCAAGGCAGTTTTATTGTAGCCTCAGTGGCTCTATTCTCTGTCTTCATGGCCTCATTACAATCTCAATGGTGTCATCTCAGCCTCAGTGGCCTCATATCTGTCCCAGCAGCATTACTGCAGCCTCAGCAGCTCTATCGGCCTCAGCGGCTCCATTCTTTTGCCTTCGTAGCCTCATTACAACTTCAGCAGCTTTATCACAGCCTCAATGGCTTCACTTTAGCCTTAGCGGCTCTAAATCTACCTCAACGGCCAATGGCTAATCGGGTAAGACCTTTATCTAAACTATATACTTGCAACATATTGCTGGGCACTTTCAGCCATCCAAAAGTAGAAGACCCAAAGACGATTCACAGTTGGGAGAGGCCAACTCCCCAGCTCACAGTTGACGGGCACCCACCTTCAAATTTCATGTCAAAAGTAGAAGATCCAAAGTCAACTCATAGTCAGGAGAAACCAACTCCCCAACTCACAGTTGACGAGCATCCGCTTCCATACCCTGCTCATGAGAGAATTACTGGTTGCTTCCAGCCAGTCTAAGGTAATCAATTTACCTCCAACATTACTTAAAGTCTTTGAGCAGACAAAAGCACAAGAGAGCAAGCAGCGTGGTAACAAGTCCACACAAGACAGACGGAAACTATCCAACGCTGGCATGCAGAGACAAGTGCAAAAGAAAGATATTATAATTCCTACACTCATTTCGCTTGGCAGATGCAAGGCATGTGGTCGCACAAACTCAGGAGTGTGAGGGGCATCTGATGGGTCCAATAAGTCCCATGGGCAACGGTAATCTCACCGGGGTCGGACCAGTCATTTCTAGAGTCGGCCTCGGAAAGACACCCCCTCGGCCTCGGCATGAACAGTGCTCGGCCATGAACAATACTCAGCCTCGGCATGAACAGTGCTCGGCCTCTTCCCCTCGGCCTCGACATGAACAGTGCTCGGCTTCTTCCCCTCGGCCTCGGCATGAACAGTGCTTGACCATGAACAGTGCCATGCAAGTGTTCACCCACGGCCTTCTCTGAAGCTCATCCAGAGGCATGAATAGTACCATGCACGTACTCTATAATCAATACTCTACGAGGGACAGAGCCGGCTTCAACTCCAAACTTTATCTTTTGCCTCAGCGACTACACTTTGGGGCCCACGTGCCTGAATTTATCGCCCATCACTGTCCGCACAAGGCAACGGAAATGTGGCGTGGGAGACACGTCTGGAAAACACTGTAATGGTCGGCTACGCCCTGCAGCAGCCTGCAACAGTTGTTCAAATCAAGCAGTACCTGCCAACTATGTAGCCACCCATATTTGACGGGACATGGCCTGCACTTCTGACATGCCACTAAGAAGTAAGCCCTGCCATTGCTGTCATTGCTGCCACCATCATAAATGCTATGACAAGTGATCATGCCCCAAGCCTCATAGACTCCAAGCATCAATAAAATGGGTAAGAGGGATCCCCGATGAGGTAACTGATAACTCACTACACTCCTAAACGCTCATTCAGGCTCACAGAGAGTATGGGTCTAAGCCTCTCTCTCTTATTTCTTTCAAGCTTTCTCAAGCTTGCGGTTGTTGCCCAGAGTACTGACTTGAGCGTCAGAGGGTTCCCGCCGGAATCTTCGGTCCTCGGAACTTGTTTGCAGTCTTCCAGGCACAAGAAGCTAGCCGGAGGATCCCGGGTTTGCTGGAGGAGGCGACCAAACGCTCGCGGACGTTCGAGGAGGGTGATTTGGCATCAACAATAATAATTTAAAATTTTAAAAAAACCTATTGTAGTAAATAGAAAACTATCCTAGAATTATGGGATTATAACTAATGACAATAATTTAAAATTTAAAAGAAAGCTGTTGTGGTAAATAGGAAACTATCATAGAATTATGGGACTATAACTAATTATAAAGATATTACAACTAATGATAATAATTTAAAATTTAAAGAAGAGCTGTTGTGATTAATTCTCTAATAATATGGGCCTAGCTTGTGAATTGGATAAGAGGCTGGATAAGAGAGTTATTCCAAGTTATTCTTGGTATAAGTGGCGAATATAATATTTTGAATCCCTGAAATACAGATCCCCGAGAGAGCATTTTGATCGAAATTTGTCACCTCAAGCAAGAATAGAGGTACTGATCAAAATAATGGCTCAAGCAATTCCTACGTACATGACGTGCTCTTTTAAATCTCCAAAAGCTTTATGTGAAGAATTAGATAACTTGGTAGGAAAGTTTTGATGAGGCAAATTAAAAATGAGAGGAAGATCCGTTAAACTCGGCGGGGAAACCATTGTAATTAGTTGGAAGACAAGGAAACTTTTAATATAGCTAGCTTTATCAGCAAATCATGGATGCTTTTTTCTTTTTAAAAAAAATAAAACTTATTATTAGGTCAAGCACTTTCTTAATTGCTCGTTACATCTCGTCTGGAATGGATTAACTCCATAGTTTTGTAGAATTTATTTACAAACCCATGATTAGCTATATTTTGAAGCAAAATAAATTATGAGTTTAAAATCCTAATTATTAATTATGGAATTGCTTCATCTTATTATCAACCCTATCAATTTTGATAGAATTTGCAGAAAAATTCCACAAAATAAAGCAAATAAATCTTTTAAATAAAATTACCCCCATCAACCGTTAATAGCTTTTGACTAAAAACGTTATTTATGATATTATTATTATTATAAATTATTATTCTGTTAATATTAATAATAATATTATCATAATATAATTTATACTACAGTAATTATAACATAGTTATAATATTATGATAAATTAATATATAATGATTATATATTATATAATATATAATATTTATATATTGAAGATCAGAATAAATATAAATATCATAATATTTATAATATATATTAAAATGTAACATATTGCAATTTAATCTAATATATGATTATGCTATTAAATATCAATAATATAATATAATACCATTATAATATAACATGACACTATATATATTGAATAATATTACAATATCATATATTATTAAATAATTTTATTATTAATAATATAATTACATAATATTATAATTTGATAATATTATAAAAAATAATTGATATTAATTTATGTTAATAATATTATAATTTTTATAATAGTATAATTATTTATATTTTAATTAAGAATATATACTTATTTTAATTATATAATTACATATAATTATAATTATAATATATGATTTAAGAATATCATTAACACAACAATTCTCAAATCATCATTACTATCTAATTATCAAATAGAAGCAATTTAGGAAAATGGAACATGAATTCAATTTTCATTTTTTCAAACTTAAGAAAAATATTTTAATTCTATAATTTTATGTACAATTGCTAAATATAAGAATTCATTTACAAATAAAGTTACTGTGTAATTCATTTTATTTACAAATAAATTTCATGGTGACTTGTGTTCTAATAGAGCCTTTGAATTTATTTGAACATGATTTGAAATGGCAACAAAGTGGGGCAAGGTGATGAGGGGTAGGAATGGGAAGCCGTTCCCCATCCATATTCCTACTATTATTTTAGCTCTTCATTTCTATTCTCATTTTTGTCAATGAGAACAAAAACTCTTTCATCCTCATCAGCTTCATATTTTTAATCAGATCATTAATTATCTTCATTCCTATGGAGATCTTATCACCACCAAAACTCGGTAAAAAAAAAAGAAAAAGAAAGGTAAGCTTGTGTAAGCTTATATAACGTATTTTGAGTTTGTATATATAATATAAGACTATATTTATAATATCAAAATAATATAAAAATATTTAAATATATGATGAAGAGTACGATTCAAAGTTGTCAATTTCGTTTCGTTTCGGCTGTTTCGGTGAAACGTTTCGTTTCGATGGTTTATCCGAAAAGATGAGCCCTATGTTTGGCTTCGAAAGATTTTTCGATCATTTCGGTGTGTGTTTCGGCCGCTTCAGCATGTTTCAGCCGTTTCGGTAAAATATATTTCGTAATTAATTTATAAATTATTAACCTTTCATGATCATTTTAAAAATATATATATATATAATATCAAAAAAAACCCTAGTTATCCTATCCTTTTTTTTCAATCGCATGATCGCATCTCTTAAAAACTTAAACTCTTTATTTTTATATTGTTATTATTATTATAAAGAATATAAATTATAAATAAAATTTTTTATATATATATATTAAAATAAAGTATCAAAATGATTCATTATTAAAATATTTTATTTTATAAACTAAAATAAAATATAATTCAAAACGAAATTGATAGCTTTGGTACGATCTCCATCCTCATTTATCAGATAGAATTTTCTTCGCCTCAATTTTTACAGGAAGAAAAAGCTCTCCATCTCTTATCCATTCGGAGCATATGCCTTCGAGATCCCAAAAAACAAAAGTAAATTAATTGCCACCCCTCGATGTGATCCATCTTATCCATGGAGAAAGACAGAAGCGGCAAAGGTTAATTAATTTGGAGGCAGGAGTTCAGCGGAAAGTGGGTGACAGCGATTCAGTTCAAGGGAGACACTCGTCCGGTTATCAATAAATATGGCGTTCAAGGTGGCATCTATTCAAAACTTTCTTGGTGGCAATGGGGAAGTAATTAGTCGTTGAATTGATAGGGACAAGAGACAGTGGGAACGAGCAACTCGTTCACAATATACTCCTGCCACACGGGACCGAAACTACCGAGAAAATTTTCTTGAGTACAGATTAATAATACCAAGATTATTTGATGTGTAATTTCCTTTCTACAGGCCAGTTCACGGGTTGGAGTGCTTGCCATTTGTCATACGCCATGAAAAGTAACACCATAGACGTAGCTGCCAGCTCCAAAGACTGTGACAGCTCTTTCTTTTTTTTATTTTTATTTTATTATTATTTTTTTGTACGGACGGTCACACTATCTTTGTATGAGTCAGCCCAGAATTATCAGAGTATAAAATTTGCTTCAAAGCAGAAGGGCAAAGGTCATCCTGATTCCAAGACCAAAATCTCATCTGAAAGGCCACAGCTGACGCAACCCAGTCAGCCGCTGAATTGGCTTCCCGATAGATGTGCCTGATGTGGACTCTGTGAGTACCATGCAGCATCGCACGAATATCATTCAGGACAGGATTGGTCGGGGTGTAGTCACAATCGTCCGACTGAAGCCACTGGATGATAGTCAGAGAATCCCCTTCAATGAAGAGGCTATGAGCATGAAGTCTCCTAGCAGCATGGGATATGTCAGCCCAGACAGCAAGAAGCTCAGCCATAGGGATCGAAGAGTCTAAGGAAGCAAAACCGTCAACCAACAGTAAAGCACCATCAGAACTGTGACAGCTCTTTAATAACTTGTTATCAGCTCATTTAATGAAAGCTTGATGTCCATAACAAAGCGAAATTTGTTCCATGGATGGTATGTGTAGTGATTCCACGAACAAGACACAATTTCTTAGGAAAGGCTGAATATAAAAGAGCATTGTATGAAAAGTACGTGAACACCCATCCGAGAGTACCACTTTACATTCAGAGAGATTGCATGCCTACTCGAGATGAAATCATATTTTAGCCAAGTTATTATATCCAAGGAATATGTGATACTTCTCTCAATAGTTTTATATCAAAAAATTAAGAGTTGATTGGATGGTTTATATGTAGTAAAAAAAAAACAAAGCATCAATTGGATCCCTTTTGGACTATAGTGGCCCAAGTTGATGTGAATCTTATCCGTCTTGCTTTCTTGTATCGAATAGATTCGTGAGTGCTGCGGATCCAGGGCCCGGATTGTTACAATATGGTATCAGAATCATGCATCAGCCAGAAGTACAGGATCTAAGTGCCACACAGAGTAAAGTGCTACATCCATGGGAGATGAAAGCCACCTCTCGACCTATGATTCCGAAAGTGCAGGATCTAAGTATCATACAGGGCTAAGTGCTACATCCATTGGGGATGAGAGCCACCTCTTGATCTATGAGGGTCATCTCTAGATTTCTGTCTGTCTGATGGATGCTTTTGACGATGAGAACGTTGCCTCTATAAGAAAGGTAAATTATGATGCCTTATCCATCTTACTTTCTTATAACGAAATGAATTCATAAGTGCTGTAGGCCTAGGGCTCGGATCGTTATAGGATGACTTATTGAGGTTCAGCGGGGGGGGGGGTGGGGGGAATTGACAAAGGTCAAGCTACCATACTGACAGTCTTTCGTGACAAGTGTTAAAATATCATCACCTTAAACAATTATTTTCTGATACGAGTTTTCACTATCATAAAAGATAACCTGTTACTTGTTATAATTTATGACAAATGTTATTTGTAATGATAAATTGGATGTTTTGACCACAGTAATCTATTTTGTCACAACTAAATTATCATGGTAAAATAATTTAATTTTCTTGTAGGGAAGAAAAATCAGGTCCAATAAAACACCTTCTTCAACATTTGATAGTTTTCTACAGTTTATAGCAGCTTTGTCAAAAAAAAAAAAAGAAGGGTATCAAATTAATGTTTGTTCGATTATGTTGAACATACTGAAGCACTGGCTACTAGAGAGCTTTTTTTTTTTAATTATTTTTCTTTTCTTTTTCAATTAGATGCCGGAATTTCACATGAGATATCAAATGTTTTCCACACTATCCTCCATAAGTGAGGTGAGTCGATGTTCGACGAGCTATCTATCGTGTGGTTGGGCTCAAAATGCAATATATAGTTTAGTTTGATGCCATGAATGAATCCAATTAGTTGCATGAACTCACAAATTAAAGCTCCAGCCAACGCTCTCTCGGGCATCTTGGCAGGCATCGGATTGCTCATTGTTTGTCATTTGTCGTCATATTTTGTAACGTGATTTAATTTTGTGTTGGTTTCTTCCAATGCCATTCAATGCACCCCATATGCTCCGCTATCATAGGAGGAATTAACGCCTCGTGGTTATGCTTGTCAATACGTAGACATTTTTTATCCACCCGGGGTCATGCATGCAAAGCGTCCGGGAGGACCGCCATGACATGTGCATTTCACCCACATGGTTTTGGAAGCTATGAATTCAATGCTTGGTCTTGGTTTGGCCTCTTGATTGGTGATGCCTGAACACAAATTTAGGAACAACTTTGTGCACCGCATGCACAAATGCATGCATTCAGCGAATGGTTGATCGCGCGCTTATGCGGGCGCATGATCAATGAGCATGTTCGATGCATCCTTAACGGTACACGAAGACTTTTCTCACAAATTTTAGCAACTTTCTAAGAGTTTTGCTTTCTGTATTTTTTTTTTTTTGGGTCTTTTTTTGTTACAAGTGGACGATCACACTACTCTAGGATGAGTCAACCCCGAAATATCAGAATACAAAATTTGCTCCAGAATAACCGGATAAGGGTCACCAGGGTGTCATTCCCACTGACCAGAATGACGAGCTGCAGCTGAGGCAACCCAATCAGCTGCAGCGTTAGCTTCCCTATAGACATGTCGAATCAGAGAATCATAGCAGTACTGAAGCATATCCCTATATCACTTATCAAAGGGTTGAAGGAGGGACAAGATCAGGAGCCCGTCGAATCCACCGGATCACCGTAATAGAATCTCCCTCAATAACCACCCGCGCGAACGCAAAATGCGAACAGCGTAGGTTATGCCAACCCACACAGCCTGCAACTCTGCCATGGAACCGAAATATCAAGAGAACCATGCCCGCCAGCCGCTAGCAGCTCACCCTCAGGCCCCATGATAATAAATCCAGATCCAGCAATGCGACCCGTTACAGAACCATCAAATTCACTTTGACATAACCAGGTGGTGGGGGCTCCCAAGCAATGAAGACCGTAGTACGGTGCGCTGCCGAAGCAGCAGGGGAGTCCAGATGCCCAGTCTGTCAGAGTGACTATCCATAACAGAGCGGAGATATTCCGTAGCAAAGAAGCTGGCAGTGCGGATAATAGTCTGTGTCAAGGCCGTACCCTCAGCGAAGACGATCTGATTACATGTCAGCCATATCTGATAAGCCAGATAAGCGAGATACAACCTTGGAAGCATCGGCCGCTCTGGACAGCTGTGTGAACATCATGCAATAGAATTCATCGGCCGGGACCCTCCTCCGTCGCCCAAGGACTGTATCGAAGATGCAACCAATCTGGGAGGCATAGGAACAGGTAAATAGGGCATGCTCAACCGTCTCATCCTGGAGCCCATATATCGGGCAGAGCGGGCTAATGTTGAGGCCTCGCCCAGCCAAAAGGGAACAGATAGGAAGGCGATCCCACCTTAATTTCCATAAAAAAAGCTGGATCCGGGGTGACAGGGCAAGCGCCAGATCCAAACCACATCATCGAGACCCGCAGATCGAGGGCAGATGCGATCAATCATATCTCTAGTAGAAGCACGAGGATAAATAATAGATTTTCTTAAATCAAGTATACAATAGATGACTTGGATAAATAAAAATTTTCTTTGTCAAACAGCTCTACTGTATAACTATTTAAAATGTTCATTTAGGAAAAATAAATATCTGAATGATTTAAGAAAGTATGCAAAAATATACTCTAATCCTCGAACTTTTACTTAAATCCATTTTACTCCTTAAACCTTCAATTATTACAACTTAGTCCTTCATTTGAACATCTTCTTACATGAAATAAAAATTAACAAAATAGCTAGAATGATATACTGTCAACTAATTCACATTGTCATATCAAAGTGGCACATCAACTACTTCATTCCCATATAAATTGCATCAATTTTAAAACATGGGTAGTAAATTGTAACAAATAAAATTTTAAGATTAAAATAAAATTTGAAGCTTGAATTATACTTTAGCTAAACAAGTATGAAAGCAAAACTTTAAATTCAAAGCTATCATGTATTGAAGAAGAATAATGTCAAATTCTAACTCATCGAATCCTTTGCTTGAAGATGATTTAAGACATGCACATAATTGCTTCTCTTGATGTTAGTCACTGACGTTGTAATGTGGATTGGGTTAAGTGTAACCGAGTAAGTGACATCATGTTTTTCCTTCTTACCCAGAGAAGTCTGCATGTCATTACCTAGATACACTACATATGTGCAAACTTTAGCCAAATATGAGCTCTCAGATCATATCCTACAAGATAAAATCCCAGAAAAGATAGATCTTTCATGCTTAATAGCCACAATTACAATAAAATGTACAAAGTGTAGGTTATCTTGGAACATTGGATTTTTGGATGATCCAACATAGTCTTGATCATGCATCATGTCGATGCAATAGAGCAGATCTTGTGCATGCCACGGCAACCAACCCTGCTTTAAACAATTGAAATGTCTAACACTCTTTAATAGTAGGGTTATGCATGAATTAGGTTGGATTAGTTTTAAACCAAAACTAAGAACTAATTCCATTAAGATTGATTCTAGAATTTTAAACTTAAAATTAACTAAACTGAATCGATTCTATTCTAAAATCAATGCAGAACCAACCCAATTAGTTCGGATCGATTTCGAGCCTGTTTTAGTATAAAACTTAATTTTATTTATTTTTACATTAGCTTATACTTCTTTTTTACTTTAATATATTAAAGATTCTTCTCTTGATTATAAAAGTTGGGTGAGTAATAAGAGTCATTATAAAAATACTTAAAAAACTTACAATATTAAAAATTATTATTTGACACTCACCACTTATTCTAATCAAGATGCTTTTTAAGTTCAACCTCCCTCTTGTGGTTGTTGTCTCAAAAAAACTCTCTTGAGGATGCAAGTTTGGAATCCTAGATCTTTAGCCCCGTGACCCAAAACCTAGTCCATGAAGAAGGCAAGGCCATGCCATCCAAACTCGGAGAGCCTGTTTCAGGCCCATCCAAAGCCGGAAAAAGGATACGTTATCATTGAAGCTAAAAGAATACAGGTCTATTTTATGTCATCTTAGCGCTTGCTTGAATAATTTTGTTGGTTCCAGTCCATGTAACTGGCTCTCTTCAGTTTCCCCTCCGGCCTGATCGGACTGCCATAGCTGAGCTGGTTGGCACCCCGTCTCTCCATTGGAGATGTCTCACGTTCCAAATATGATTGTTTCTTTTCTTCATGCATGCGTTTCCTCTTCAGTATTTATTGTTTCTGAACTGTGTTTTGGTGGAAAATATATACACAGGAGAGCTCATATTGTTCATGTAAGTTCACCAAAAAAAAAGGAAAAAAAAAAAAAAGAGGGGTAACAAGACTTGCAAGGCTCATGCTCGGGAACGGATGATGACAATTTGTTAGAATTTTTAATGGATGAAAATTGTGTGACACAACAAGTTTCTATTGAATAAATTTTCTAAGCCTTGAAGTCCTTTTGCTTAACAATCCCACATCACAAAAACAAGATTGACTTTGAAGAAAACAACTTTGTCATGTGTATTTAAACTTTCCTATTCCAAAGATGTAATGATCCGGGCCCGCAATACCCATGAACCCTTTTCGTGACATGAAAGCAAGACGGACAAGGTCCATACCAACTTGGGCCACTATAGCCCAAAAAAATGATCCAATTGGTACTTGTGCATCTTGCTTAACTTAGTTATAAACCATTTCATCCTTCCTTAATTATCCGATATGGGACTAATTGGGAGGGGCATCACAATCTACACCCCTTAAAGAGACGATGTCCTCGTCGCCAGAGGCACGTAATCATATCCACCAGGCAGGCAGAACTCTAGAGGTGCTTCCCCTATAGGCTCAAGAGATGTCTTCCATCAATATAACACACTTTGCCCTATGTGGCACTTAGCTCCTGTACAGTCAGGACTCTAGAGGTGCTCCTTCCACAGGCTCAAGAGGTGGCTCCTTATTGATGTAATACTTTGTCCTGTGTGGCACTTAGCTCCTGTACTTTCGACTGATGCATAGTTCTGATACCATAATGTAACGATCTAGGCCCGCAACACCCATGAACCCGTTTCGTGACATGAAAGCAAGATGGACAAGGTCCACACCAACTTGGGCCATCACAGTCAAAAAAAAATCCAATTTGAACTTGTCCATCTTACTTAACTTAGTTATAAACCATTCCATCCTTCCTTAATTACCCGATGTGAGACTAATTGGGAGGAGCATCACAAAGATCTGACCTACAACCAGTCTAAAACCTTTTAGCTCTAATTTGACCAGCAATAGTACTTCAACATAAACTAGTGCTCTAGTTTCAGAAGCAACCGTGTAAGGATCGAGTTCCTTAGTTCATGGCCATCTGGCCAGACAGAAAGCTGTAAAGCCATTACAAGTTTCACTCTTTATAGAACTAAAATAGAAGAATTTTCAATCTTTAATTAAGCTTATTCTTTTGAGAGAACAGATCAAGTATATTCAAGAACTCTTGCATGGAAGTGATCAGAAAGGCTTTGAAATAGCTTGCATCGACAGCAAAATAGCTTTTCAGAGGAGTAGGAGGGTATAAAATGGTTCATAGCATGATGATCCTAAGAGATGAATTAAAAAATGGAGAGTGTTCCTTGTTAAATGGGAGGACCATCTAAACTTAATCTAGTGGTTCAGTGCTTATGTTTGGTTTAAGAGCATTATTTTGGGCTTCGTTTTGAATTGTCAAAACAAAACTACCATTGGCATCAAGTGCTTGGATTGAATTGAGGAGGTTTTTCATTTAGAAGATGCAGTATCTCTCCTCTCTCTCTCTCTCTCTCTCTCTTCTTTTTGTTTTTCCTTTGTTGATGTAATACCCGGTTCAGATGAACCAGGTTGGTTCAGATGAACCAAGCTCCAGACTATTGGGTTCCCGGACTAACGCTTCGCTCCAGGTGAAGCGCTTAGTCTTCCTGGAAACCCCCGATCCGAGGCGCTGCGCAGGTGAATAAATAGGGAGGAGAAGGACTTCTTCCTTCACGCTGGCGCTTCTTCCATCAGGTAATCCATGGCTTCTAGAGAGGGAGAGAGAGAGAGAGAGAGAGAGAGAGAGAGAGAGAGAGAGAGCGGGAGAGAGAGAGACAGAGACTGGGAGACAGAGAGAGCACGGAGGAAGAGAGATGGAACCGGCCGGAACCTTGGTTCAGGCCCGGCGGCGTGCTCGCCACCGCGCCGGGCCTGAGCCTTGGCCGACGACCCCACCGGCACCGGGGGCGGCGTCCGGTGGGGTGCCGGAGATCAGAGAGAGAGAGAGAGGGCGGAGGAGGGAGGAGAAACGACCTGAACGAGCTACCGCCGGTCCGATCCTTGGTTCGGGCCCGGCGGTGTGCTCGATGCCTCGCCGGGCTTGGGCCTTGGTCGGAGACCTCCACCGGCGCCGGGCGTGCGTCCGGTGGAGGTCCGGCCGGCCATGGTGGCCGGCCGTGCCGCCGGCACAATCATGCCGCGCGGTAGAGTGGAAGAAGATGAGAGAAATTAAGGGAGAGAGAGGGAATGTGGCGGCCGGCTCTGGCCCGGCCACCGGCGGCCGGGCCACCCTCAATTTGGCCGGCGGCGGCCCCGGCCGCTGGCTAGGTTCCCGTCCCCTGTTCGGTGAAACAGGGGATCGGGTGGAATGGGTTGAACCGGGCCGGCCGGGCCGGCCGGTTCAGGGCCTTTTGGGCCGTGCAGGGGTGAGTTTTGGGACTAGTTTTTGGGCCCGTAACGGGCTGGGATTAGCAAGAAAATTATATGGCTAGCATCTGGGTTAATTCTAGTTTCTTGGAGTATTTTTACTTCCCAATTGGGTGTGTATAGTGGAAGATATTCGAGCCCGAAGTTGGGCCTGTGAACTAGTCTGGGTAGGGTCTTAAGGGTCATTTGTTTAATTAGAATTCAGTGAATTAATTATGTACATTGATCATGTAGGTGCCCAGACATCTGATTAGTTGGTGCATCATTTGGATTTTGCGTAGGAGGTAAGTAAGACTATTATGCAATTTAATTGTTTAATTAATAAATTGAGTATATACAGTTTGCATGCATTTTTATAAATTAACTGAATTGTCTATGTAGCATGGAACTGTGGATTTCAAATGAACAATTATATTATAATGATTGGTAATATTGTAAGAAATGATTTATTGATGTATATGCCAGAATTGTGATTGCCTGTACGACATGTTTATATTGAGGTGATTATATGCACTTCCTTGTACTGTGCAAACCACTGTGAGATATTGTGAAATACAGATGCATGATGCACATGTGATGAAAATGTTAAATAGATTTATATGTGTCACCGCGGTTCTCCTTTACTATGGCCCCACACATTGTAGATGTGTTCTGTTTGATTTTTATGGCCACCAACACTGGAGATGTATTCTGTTATGATATGGCCCCACAATTGTAGACATGTTCTGTTTGATTTTATGGCCATACACACCGTAGAGTGTGTTCTGTTATGGTATGGCCCCACATGTCTTACAATGTGTTCTGTATGATTTTTATGGCCACATACATCGTAGAGTGTGTTCTGTTATGGTATGGCCCCACATCGTACAATGTGTTCTGCGGATGTTGATGGCCACGCATCTGGAGGATGTGATCTGATTGAGGTATTGCAGGGCCGTGAGACACATAGGAAATCTATAATTACATAAACAGTGAGTTTGCTAGAGTACATATTCTGATGCTTATCAAATGTTCAATTTATGTTAAGTTGACAAGATGCATGTTGATGGCATGTTAAATATAATTCAAGTATGATATGATTGTATAATAGGCTTACTTATTGAGTGTAAACTCATTAAACCTTCACAATGTTTTTCAGAGCCTCAGGGTTGATGATGGATATTCGGAGTTGATGGAGCTTCTAATAAATAAAATGAGAACTATTGCATTGATGTAATCCTATTATGTTTGTGTGTAGGGCTTGTTATAGCCCAACTTTATTAGCATGACTTGGATGTAGGGTTTGATACCCAAAACTTATAACTATCATTTGTATTATGGTTGGTTTTCATATTTATCACCATGTGAATCGTATATCAAAATTTTTAGGATGCCTTGCGTGCCCGGCACGCGGTGGGTTGTCACCCTAGCCCAATATTTGGATCTGGGGCGTGACAGCTTTTATGGTATCAGAGCTTAGGTTATGACCCTAGGGACATGGACATATTGACATGATAACACGTAGTGAACATATTTGGATGACATTATACTTAGAGTCACCTGACACTTTAGTTTATGATATTAACCACATCTAATTTAACAGAAATAGTTATGGCTCGCCGTACTAGGAGCCAACTGTATGAGGAGGACTCTCTGGCCGGTAATGCTGATCAGCCGGTGGCTCATGGAACTACTGGAGGTATGGCCTCTGCCAACCCAGTAGGATTTGAGCACCAGCGATTCCAGTTCGAGATGCTTCAAGCTCTCTCGGGTATGGCGCAGTCTATGCAGGCATGCAGCATCAGAGTGTGTAGCGGAAGCGTGGTGGGCCCATAACCCACAGGACCCAGGTCATGACCTTAGGGACATATGCATAATGACACTCTAGGCAAAATACTTGGATGACATTGAGACAATTATGACTTTCAAGGAATTTCAGGAATTTGCTTTGGAAGCTTGAAAATTTAAAGTTTATCAAGAATTACAAGTTTGATAGGAATTGAGAATGAACCATCGCAAGCCAATGATATTATGTGGGCTCCCTGGCTGGTAGCCTTTACCAGTGGGAGGTCAAGGGGCTTCTAGATGTTTTAACTCCATTAAACTTGTTGGAAATGATTCGTAGCAATTTCAGACCTTTAAATAACATGAGAGATGAATTTTAATTGGATATGCAATAAAAGATAGATGAATATGTGGAATAAACATAGTAGTGGAAAATTTCAATTGATAACTAATATGACTAAGATATCATCATTATGTTCATATTGCAATTGGTTGATATGTGGATTTGGAGTTAGTAAATCTAAATTTGAATGTGGATATATAATGATTTTTTATTTGTAGAACTTACATTGTTGATATTGTAAGTTTAAGATTATGAGCTAATCTGCTGGTTATATGGATGATTAATATTGATGATATTTTGGGAATGAAATAGTTAATTATATGTTTTTTTATTAATCACAATTGAGTACTTTCTGAATTTGAGTTTGGATGGATAGTATATATAGTGAATTTTACTAAGAGAACTTTTATTATGTATATTGCATGTTCAAAACTGATTGTTAATTTGCTAGATATGGAGATGGTTGATATTGATGCTAATGAAATAGTTGACTGCATATTATATCTTGATGGACCATTTAGGAAGAATATAAAATTTTAAATTCTGAGACAATTACTGTTTAAGTTTTTGAGAGCAGTAGACTCTATTAACCTTTAGAACTGATTTTGGCTATAAATGATCAAATATTTTGATGGTAAAAAGTGAAAGATTTTAGCTAGAATGAGAATAAGATAAACTCCACTGATAAAGAATTTCATGGGAATTTTCATCTGTTAATAGATTTCTAAATCAAGATATCTGTTCATTAATTTATCGTGCATACTTATTGTACCTTTCTTTATAGTTCCTAAGTAGATATCTTTCTTCAGGATGGATAAATTATCAATCATCCATAAGTGGCATAATTATTGTTAAGAAAATAGGAGGGAGGTGATTTTATTTTGATTATTATCAGTTATGGATTATGGTTAAGGGTACATCTATTATCACTTTCAAGTCATAGAGAGATTACTATAATTTTCAATTATGTCTTTCGGATGGTAAGTGCAATTTCAATCTTTATTGACCTTATAAGTCTTGTATCCATCTGAGCTAGATTAGTGAAGTCACTTTGAGATATTTAAAGGGTTTAAATTAGTTGGTCATGTTATGGCATGAGACATTGCATAATCTATAGATGATTTTGATAATCATTGGTATCGAAATAATCGATTCAAGAATTTGAATCATTTAAATTGCATTATTGAGGATATACTGACCTATTCAAGAGAAATTGATTGGTTATGGTGGTATTATTGATAAATATGAAGGAGATAAATTAATCATACTGATGATTAATGATGGCAATATTATTCAAAGAAATTAAATTAGTTGATTATGATAATTATGAAAAATATTCTAAGTGATTGGTATAATGTTCATTGATGTTAGCTTGAAGTATTCAAGAGTGAAACCTAGTATGTTATGATGATTGTAATAAGTGTCATAATGCTTAATGGCACATTCAACTATTTAAGAGTTGAAAGGGCATTGGAAGAAAACTATCTTATATTTAATTCAAAAGAACTTGGAACTGTCTTATCAAGGAATTAAGAGTACCTGATGTGTTACTAACCTTAAGAATGGATGACATAATACATATGATGGATTCTATGATATTTATAATGATTATGTTGTGAGAAAAAAAAAAAAAGATGATAGGAAAGAAATACTTCTTAAGGAATTTAATTTATTTGGTAGAAAGATTAAATTAATTTTGAAAGTTGGACATGTCATTTATGTTGGCCCAGATGGCAACCCAAGAGGGGGGGTGAATTGGGTTCTTAAAATTTTAAGTCTTTTTAACTTTAGTTGATTAGTTAGCAAAATGTGCAAGTGAGAGGCTAACGTAAATCAATACACAAGCAAATAATAAAGAAAGATAGAGAGAGAAAATATAGCACGGCAAACACAAGATAATTTTATAGTGGTTCGGTGCAACCAACACCTACGTCCACTCCCAAGATTCACTTGGGTCTATACTATAATCTCTTCGATTACAGCCGAGTTGTTTTCCAAGCTCACAACTCAAACTTGTTGTTTTCCCGGGTGCACAACGAACCCAGCCAGTTTTACTCGGGCTTACTAGCACAAAACCCTACACGTTGTTTTTCACGGGCTCACAACTAACCCAAGACAAGCACTCCGGCTCGCAACGAGGTAAATAACCTCCTCTGATTCAATCCACTGATTGAATCAGCAAACAACCAAGATAACAGAGTTTAAATATAGAAATGCTCCCCTTGAGCAAATATACAAATGAAGTATAAAAAAAGGGTTAGAAAAGCCTGATAAGATTGCAGATGGTTGTGGCTTTGGCTTTCTTCCTTCTCCTCTTTAACTCCTCTTGAAGTATTGAATCAGGCCTCAGCAAGATTCTTGACCGTTTGAAAACTTTGGAGTTGAGATGAAGCTTTTTCTCCTTTTGTTGAATGTTGAAAATCCTTCGAGTTGATCTTTGAAAAGCTTATGGATTTTCTTTTAGGCTCTTGTGGATTGATGATCTGGAGTAGATGAAACTTTCTCTTTGATTTCACTCCTTTGAATCACTCTATTTTGAACTAGAAGATTTTTCCAATAAGGCTCTATTTTTCCCTCTTTTGAAAGATATTCTTTTCTCTCTTTTTGATTTTCTATTTCATCCTCTTGATTTGAAAAGAGCTCCTCTATTTATAGATTCTGCAAAATTATATCCGTTAGAGACAAAGAAAAATAGCCGTTATTTGAAAATCTTACCGTTGGAGCTGATGTGTCATCGTGAACAATCGCGCCCAGATTTCGAGGAGTCGACTCGAGCTTTGTGGGAGTCGGCTCGCACAGTCGATTCCAAAAACGCCTAACTTTCAGGGTCGACTCGAGATATGCGGGAGTCGACTCGAGAAGTGCTCAAAAATGAGCCTTTCTGCCGTCTGAGTCGAGTCGACTCGCACAGTCCATGAGTCGGCTCGCGAAGGTTCAGGGGTCGACTCTTGAAAACTCAAGTGTCGACTCAGGACAACATTGAAAAACAGATATTTGGGAGTCGACTCGGAAACCCTTGAGTCGGCTCGGGAGCGATACAAAAATCAAAAAATGTTCTGATAGACTTTAAAACTTGTCCCAAATAAATTTAAATATAAATGTGACTTGAATGAATTGATATGACATTAAGCATGAATTCAAGACATGTGTAAAAAAAATTCCTTTTGAAATCTTCATAGAGTTTGAAACTTCTCTTTCAAATTGATTCAAAACTCAGTGAATTTAACCATTTAGAGTCCATTGCTTTCCTTTTGAATAAGCTCAAGATTTTTGATAAATAAACTCATTGTTTCCTTTAAAATACTCATGGCTTTTGGAAATCATCAAAATCAATAAAGTTGGGGCAATTATGTTTCAATAATTTCTCAACAATCTTCCCCTTTTTGATGATGACAAAAACATTGAGTATATGCATTATAAAATTAAAAGATTTATGATACCAAAATCAACTTTTGTGTTCATGGAAAGGCTCCCCCTCAATGAGGTAGCTCCCCCTATGAACCTTAATTTTATAATTCATTCAAGTTTTTCAAATTCAAAAACTTAAGCAAATAAACCTTTTTCTTTATGAAATTCAAATTATCTCTCTTCCCCTTATATGAAACATATATTTCTTTTTCTTATTTAATTCTCCCCCTTATTTAATCAGGGCAATTAAAAGCAATTAAAGCATATAAGGTTTAATGATGATGCATATACGATTAAATCATATAAATCTCTCCCCCTTTTTTGTAATCAACAAAAAGGTTGAGATGCATCAGAGCATCAACTTGATTAAATTCCTTCGAATTCATTCAGCATCTAAGTTATCAATTGAGTATTGAGATGTTCAAAATTATATCAAATTAAACATAAGCATTCAGGGATATTCAAAAGTACTCATAATTGAAATGAACATAACTTTTCTCATTACTTCAAAAGTATGTCAAATTACATCAAAATGTAACATAAGCTCATTGTAATCAAATTAAACCAACTTAAATTCATCAAAGTTCAAATACATTCATATTAAAACAAAACTTCCTAGATACAATCTAGTAAGGAAATCTAGAAATACAAGCTATGATAAGTATCAAAATCATTTGACACGCTTGAAGATTAAACTCTTTAAGTGTCCAATCATTTCCATGATATCATCCTTTTGAAATTTGTTAAAGTCATTCATAGTTACTTGAATCTGATCAACTGCTGCATCTATATCTCTTCTTAACTGATTGGTTCTATCAAGATACACATTGGATCCATCAGCTATCCCTTGAAGTCTTTCAAATATCTTCTTAAGCTCAGCATTGAGTGAATCGACATGGGTACCAACAGAAAATGAAAATAAGTCAAGTCTTGAAATGATGTCTTCCTTTAATTCTCTAATGTCTTCTCTCAATTGACCAATTTCATCTTTCCTTTGATTATCAAATTCTGCAAACATAGATCTAAGTTGACATAACTGCTCATCTGAAAATCTCACAGAAGAAGATGAAGCCTGAGGTGGAGGAGAATAATGCATGCTAGGTCCTTCCTCAGACGGTCCAGCAATAGAAGGTCCAACCTTGACCTCAGCTCCAATGTCTTCAACTCTGTCCTCAGCTCTAACATCTTCTTGACCTTTTCTCATCCAACTACCATTTACTTTCTTGAAGCCCATGCGGTGAATAGTGGCCAATGAATAGTAGTCAGTATGTCTCAAATTTCTCCTGGGCTCACTATCACTAATTTCAATTCCTGGCTTCTGAATAACTGAGTCAAGATCATGCCATAGGGAAGACAGGATTTCCTCTTACTCCCATAATCAGCTATATACCATAATATCATGATGGGTAAGTTGATTGGCTTGCCTGAAACTACACATCCATAACAAAGATATCCCTCTCAGACAAGTAGTCAAAACGGCCTGTCTTAGGGAAAAGAATCCTGCTGCAGATGTTATGTAGCAATCTTAAGTCCAGTGCAGCTGATTGGCAAAGACTTCTTCAAATCCTCAAAATTTCTATTCAATAATCTGGTGAGGGCAGGTGACCTATCCTCTGGGTCAAAGTGGAAGGTCCTGATAGGGGTAAGTCCAATAATTTAGAGAGAATGATGGCAGTGACATTCAAACCAATTCCTCTAACAGTGCTGATCAAACCATTGTCCCCTCTAGTCAAATTTCTATAAAACTCTTTAACTAAAGCTGGGTATGTAGGGCAGTCTAAGGAGCATATCTTTTCAAATCCCATTTCTTTCAACTGTGACCCTACAAGCAATCCCTCTCTCTCAACAAATCAAAGTCAAACTTTCTTCCTGTAGTAATGACTCTACTCGCAAGGTGATCTACCTGAGGAGTAGTGGCAGTAGGAGCAGGCGAATCGTCCGAAGAGGAAGCAGGCGAAGAGTCCGGAGTCGGCTCGCGAACGGGTCGACGCACGGTCTTCTTCCTTTTCTCCCGGCACGGCTACTACTAGCACCACGGGTTTTGGGGGCCATTGAATCAAGGTGGAATGATTGTTTAAGGATTTTGGAAGATTTTGGAAA
>UESW01001965.1:142452-173631 GCA_900491605.1 Calamus simplicifolius | reverse complement strand
ACCTATCCCAAATTTCTTTTGCAGAATTACATGTTGAGATTCGGTTGAATTCATTTGAGTCTAAGGAACAATATAAAATGTTAATGGCTTTAGCATTTAATTGAGCCATTCTTCTATCATTGTCATTCCAATCCCTTTCGGGCTTAGGAACAAGAATGCCTTCAACTAAGTGTGTGGGTGTACTAGGTCCATTAGTTATTACTCCCCATAATTCATAGTCAGAAGCTTGAATGAATATTTTCATTCTTGCTTTCCAATATGAATAGTTGGTTCCAATAAATAAAGGAGGTCGATTTGTAGAATGACCTTCAGCAAAACATGAACCACTTTGTGTTGCCATAAGGATCTTTAGCCCTTGATCGTGAGATCAAATTCTAAATGAGCACTTGCTCTGATACCAATTGTTGGCCCAGATGGCAACCCAAGAGGGGGGGGGTGAATTGGGTTCTTAAAATTTAAGTCTTTTTAACTTTAGTTGATTAGTTAACAAAATATGCAAGTGAGAGGCTAACTTTAATCAATACACAAGCAAATAATAAAGAGAGATAAAGAGAGAGAAAATATAGCACGGCAAACACAAGACAATTTTATAGTGGTTCGGTGCAACCAACACCTACGTCCACTCCCAAGATTCACTTGGTCCACACTATAATCTCTTTGATTACAGCCGAGTTGTTTTACAAGTTCACAACTCAAACTTGTTGTTTTCTCGGGATCACAACGAACCCAGCCAGTTTTACACGGGCTCACCAATACAAAACCCTACACGTTATTTTTTACGGGCTCACAACTAACCCAACACAAGCACTCCGGCTTGCAACGAGGTATAATAACCTCCACTGATTCAATCCACTGATTGAATCAGCAAACAATCAAAATGACAGTGTTTAAATATAGAAACGCTCCCCTTGAGAAAATATACAAATAAAATATAAAAGGGTTAGAAAAGCCTGATAAGATTGCAGATGGTTGTGGATTTGGCTTTCTTCCTTCTCCTCTTTAACTCCTCTTGAAGTATTGAATCAGGCCTCAGCAAGATTCTTGACGTTTGAAAACTTTGGAGTTGAGATGAAGCTTTTTCTCCTTTTGTTGAATGTTGAAAATCCTTCGATTTGATCTTTGAATAGCTTTTGGATTTTCTTTTGACTCTTGTGGATTGATGGTCTGGAGCAAACAAAACTTCCTCTTTGATTTCACTCCTTTTGAATCACTCTCTTTTGAACTAGAGATTTTTTAATAAGGCTCTGTTTTTTTTCTCTTTCTCTTCTTTTTCTTTGAAATAAAAATCTCTCTAGTTTCTCTCTTTGATTTGAAAAGTGTTCCTCTATTTATAGATTCTGCAAGAATATATCCATTAGAGACAAAGAAAAATAGTCGTTATTTGAAAATCTTACCGTTGGAGATGATGTGGCATCCAGAAAAAATTGCGTCCAGATTTCGTGGAGTCAGCTCGAGCAATGCGTGAGTCGGCTCGAACAGTCGATTCCAGAAACACCTAACTTTCAGGGGTCGACTCGAGATATGCGGGGAGTCGACTCGAGAAATGCTAAAAAATGAGCCTTTCTGCCGTCTGAGTCGAGTCGGCTTGCACAGTAATGAGTCGGCTCGCGAAGGTTCAGGGGTCGACTCTTGAAAACTCAAGTGTCGACTCAGGACAACATTGAAAAATAGATATTTGAGGAGTTGACTCGGAAACCCTTGAGTCGGCTCGGGAGCGATACAAAAATCAGAAAAATGTTCTGATAGACTTTAAAACTCGTCCCAAATAAATTTAAATATAAATGTGACTTGAATAGAATTGATTTGATCATCAAGACATTTTCCATTAAGTTATTGATTATCAAATGAGTAGTATAAGAATTCTTTTTGAAATCTCAAGTTTAATCTCAAGTATAAAAATTCTTTTTGTTTTAATTGATTCAAGAACTCATTGAATATAAACATTGGTAGTTTATATTTTTCACTTTTAAATAAACTCATGGTATTTGATAAATAATTCATTATTTCTATTAATATATTCATGGCTTTTGGAAATCATCAAAATCAATAGAGTTGGGGCAATTATGTTTCAATAATTTCTCAACACGATCGATCGAAGTTGTGATCCCGATCGGCCACGATCGATCTCGGACCGTGGCGATCAGTCCGATCGGCGATGATCCGATGGTTGCGATCGATCCAAGCCCTGATCCCGATCGGCCACGACTGATCCTGGACCGTTGTGATCGGTCCGAGATTGCTGACGATTTGACGGTTGCGATCGATCCAAGCCCTGATCTTGATCGGCCATGACTGATCTCGGACCATGGTGATCGATCCGATCATCGATGATTCGATAGTTGCGATCGATCCAAGCCATGATCCCGATCGGCCACGACCGATCCCAGACCGTTGTGATCAATCCGAGATTGCTGACGATCCGAAGGTTGCGATCAATCCAAGCCCTGATCCCGATCGGCCACGACCAATCTTGAACCATGGTGATCAGTCTGATCGGCGATGATTCGACGGTTGTGATTGATCCAAGCCCTGATCCCGATCGGCCATGACCGATCCCGGACCGTTGCGATCGGTTCGAGATCGCTAATGATCCGAAGATTGCGATCGATCCAAGCCCTGATCTCGATCGACCACGACCGATCTCAGACCATGGCGATTGATCCGATCGCTGATGATCTGATGGCTGCGATCGATCCAAACCGTGATCCCGATCGGCCATGACTGATCTCAGACTGTTGCGATCGATTCGATCGGTGACGATCCGACGGTTGCGATTGATTCAAGCCCTGTTCCCGATCGGCCATGACCAATCTCGAACCATGGCGATTGGTCCAATCGCCGATGATCCGATGGTTGCGATCGATCCAAGCCCTGATCGATCCCGGTCGGTGATGAACGATCTTGGACCATCGCGATCGATCTGATAGGCAACGATCTGACGGTTGCGATCGATCCAAGCTGTGATCCTGATCGGCCACAACCGATCTCGGACCATGCACTAGAAGAAAAAAAATATTGCGACGCCCAAATGCGTCGCTAATGTGTCGCTAAACATGCTATTGCGATGCATTAGCGACGCAATGACTACGTCGCTGAGAATATCGTCGCAACCATAATTTGTCGCAATTGCATCGCAAAACAGCGACTCTCTGCGACGCAGAGATGCATCGCAATATTGCGACACACCAAAATGCATCGCTAAATTTAAAACTAAATTTTAATATTTTAAATATTAATATTAAATATTGCAACGCATTGAATTGTGTCGCAATATTGCGATGCATTTAGCTACATCGTAATATTTAATAATAATATTTTAAATATAATAGTGACGCAATATTAGTCGCTAATGCTTCGCTAATAAATTTTTTTAAAATATTGCGATGCCAGGTCACTGCGTCGCAATATTTATTAATAATATTTTAGATATATTAGCAATGCAATTTTAGTCGCTAATGCGTCGCTAATTAAATTTTTAAAAAATATTGATGCCAGATCGTTGCGTCGCAATATTTAATAGTAATATTATGAAATATTAGTGATGCAATTTGAGTCGCTAATGCGTCGCTAATTAATTTTTTTTAAAATATTGCGATGCTAGCTCATTGCGTCGCAATATTTAATAATAATATTTTGAAAATATTAGCGATGCAATTGCAGTCGCTAATGCATCGCTAAATAAATATTTTTTTAAAAAAAATAAAAATTTAAAAATTAAAACGGTTAATACAATTTCGTTACATTTAAATATTGATCGAAACATTCTTCACTCATATTGATCCAAACAATAATCATTCAATTTACAAAAATAATAATATATTAAAATTTTGAAGTTTTCATGTACAACATATAAAAAGAAAAAAATACATCAAGAATCTGAGCGATCACGTGGAGGCTGGAGACTCTGCGACAAGCGGCTAACCATATCCCGCAAATGATGCATCTCATCTCGCATGTCTGCAATCTCCTGATCCCGGCCTCGCATACGATCCTCGAAATCTGCTCGACCTCCTGCCGAACCTCCTCTGCAATAGATCTCCGAAGGTCGTCTAAACGCTCGGGAGGAATATCACCAGAAACTCGCGAGCTGGAGGCCTGATGGGGAAAATATGTAGAAGCTCTAGTGCCCAGACCATAGACCCTGCGGTCTCGCGGCTGGGCACCAACAGCCTCCAAAAACACACGCCGACTCTCCTCTGCTGAGAGTTCGATGGGCGTCTCCCCATCAGTAGAGTCGACCTGCGATGCCTGGGAGCGAAGCTCCTCGACTCGTGTCTTTAAATTATGAAATCAACAATAAATGAGTTAATAAATTTCTTGAAATAAAATTTTAGAAATTAAACAGATACTACATAAATCTAATTTCTTACCGCAACCTCCCGTGATCGCGTGTCGACCCAGGAACCGTCCCTCCTGGTGTGTGTCGCCCTGAATAGACGAAACTCACCAGGATCTCCGCCCTCCTGCTCAGACTATAACAATAAAAAAATTGATATTAATACAAATATTTATAAATAACTAAAATAGTAATTAAAATATTTATGTTTTCTTACCATACGCCGTCTGTGCTCCTGAATCGAAATGGAGCCCGAAGTATGGCGGGAGAGACCCGTGCCAGGACCGCCCTTCTCAGATCGGCGGTTCGTGCTGGCTGATGCGGACCTCCTGCGCCAGCCATCGGACTGCCAGGCCTGTTGCCACTCGTGCCAAATACCCTCTGGCACATGCGCAGGATGCTGACCCGATGACCTCCAACGATGAAGCATGTCGGAGTATCGGCATCCCGTCAGAGCCTCCCATGCTGCCCTAATGGCATCATGGCTGGCAGGATCCCACGTAAACTTTTTCTGCATTAAAATAAACAGTTAGTTTCTAAATTTATTAAGATTAAAAATTTTATATCAGTGATAAATTGTATTTAATAAGTTTACCTGAAACTCAGAAAAATAAAACTCCCTCGTGGCTGGAGATACGTGGCGCCAATCGTAGCCACTGGATCTGCACGCCTCTGAAATACGGCGCTGATGTGGCTGGATACATGATGCTGCTCAATAAATCTGTTAAAAAAATGCATGTTTATAAGTAATTGACTTAAAAACATAAACATATATTTTTAATTAGTATATACTTACAGCCCCTGAGCATCAAGTCGAACTACGGTGCGGCCGATGGTGGAAGAACTCTCGGAGGTATGTGCCGATCGGCTGGATGGTAATACTGCTGGAGAGATCGAAGGCTATGCGACTGCTGAAGATCCGAACTCTCCATCTCCGATGCTCATGTGATCTAATGCAACAGGGCTACGTCCCTGCTCACTCCGTCTGTCGTCGGTAGATCTACCTCTGCCCGTCATACTAAAAATACTAAAGGTAAGGCCCTATCCCATTCAAGAATATATTTGCGATATGGTAGTCTGCTATTGATTATCATCGATCGGTTACGTTAAAATTTCAGCAGCATTTCCCCTTATGTTCTCTAAATGTGTGGCATATATGCCACACTAGGAGAACGTATGAGCAAATACAAACCGCAATCTCAACCAAAGATGATTAATAGCAGACTACCATATCACAAAAAATATTCTCAAACTGTCCACCAGGACAATTTGAGAATTTGCAAGACTAAATCTTACAAATTCTCAAACGGGTCTAAAGGTTATAGTGCTGTGATTAATAATATGAAAATCCGAAGACAATCGAACTTATGCTTGTTATTCATAAATTCTTGTCAATTCTACAAATAGAGGCATAGTGTTCTATATATATAGTCAATGCTTCTTAAGATTATTATGTCGAATATAATTGTTTGTGAAGACTAAAATATAAATCATTGAAAGTACTAATGTGTTCTTGAGAATTAAATAAAACTACAACATGACTTTCATTCAAGCATTACATAATTTAATGCATCATTCAATTTGAAGCAGAATGTAATAATCAAGACATAAAAATTGTAAATAACTACAAATGCACAAAAATTATTACATAAATAATTTTTTTTTTTGCTTGGCCACTGTGGCCAGGCCACGGCCGTGGCCGTGGAAGATAAAAGGGGAGGGGGGGTTTTCCCCACCCCCGTAACAGACATGTTTTTTTTTTTTTTTGTCCTGACCACCGGTGCCATGGCCAGCTTCTCCGGCCGCGGCTACAGCCGTGGCCGGAGAAGATAAAGGGAGGGTTTTCCCCACCCCCTGTAAAAGACTTTTTTAATTTTTTTTTGCGGCCTAGCCACCGTGGCCAGGCCACGGCCGGCCACGGTAGCGGCTATGGCCGGCTTCTCCGGCAGCGGCCGTGGCCGGCTTCTCTGGCCGTGGCCACGGCCGTGGCCGAAGAAGAGAAAATGGGGGGGGGGGTTTCCCCACCCCCCACCCCCCTGTTACAAATTTTTTTTTTTTTGACTGTGGCCTGGCCACCGTGGCCAGGCCACTGCCGGCCACGGCAGCGGCCATGGCCGGAGAAGACAAAATGGGGGGGGGGGTTTCCCCACCCCCCCTGTTACAAATTTTTTTTTTTTTGACTGTGGCCTGGCCACCGTGGCCAGGCCACTGCCGGCCACGGCAGCACCGTGGCCAGAGAAGACAAAATGGGGGGGGGGGGTTTTCCCCACCCCACCTGTTACAAAATTTTTTTTTTTTGTGACTGTGGCCTGGCCACCGTGGCCAGGCCACTGCCGGCCACAGCAGCGGCCGTGGCCGGAGAAGACAATATGGGGGGGGTTTTCCCCACCCCCCCCTATTACAAGAAATTTTTTTTTTTTGACTGTGGCATGGCCACCATGGCCAGGCCACTGCCGGCCACGACAGCAGTGGTCGGCTTCTCTGGCCATGGCCACGGCCGTGGCTGGAGAAGACAAAATGGGGGGGGTTTTCCCCATCCCCCCTGTTTCAAGAAATTTTTTTTTTTTACTGTGGCCTGGCCACTGTGGCCAGGCCACTGCCGGCCACGGCAGCGGCAGTGGCCAGAGGAAAATTTTTACAAAAAAAAAAAATTTGGAAGAGGGTGCGGTGGCTTACCTCGGTCGAGAGTAGACATCGGAGTTGGAGGAGACCGCCGGGGAGCCAGGGCACTGGAGGGGGGGAGCTGGAGTAGCGAACGGTGGGAGCCGGAGAGGTTTTGGGGAGGACGGCGGCTAGGTCAAGACGGGGAAGAAGAAGAGAAGGCCGACCGACTTTATATATGAGTGATTCATAATTTTTTTTAAAATTTATTATGTATTAGCGACGCAACAATGCGTCACTAATCCATCGTTAATTTGGCCTTATTATATTTTTATGAAAAAGGTAGCGATGCAATTAATTGCGTCGCTAATGCATCGCTAACTTGGCGCCAATGTCCGACGGGAAAATTATTTTTAGGGGCGAGAGGAGTCCACAAAGGGGGGATTTCTCTCTGGGTGATAGATTGACAAGCGTGTGAGTTTTTGTATACCTGGTCCTTGAGTGGACTTACCCTTTTATAGGTGGTTGACACCTGCACGACCATGTAGAGTTCTGTGAGGAAGGAATGTCTGCGGGGTTCATGGGGGTTGCATGAATCTGGACCGGTTGGTAGGTCATGTCCCATCGGAAAGGAAAAAATGGCAGTTGGTGAGCCAAATCCCATCAATTAGCGAGGTTAGCAGGTAGTTAGGTCTAGTTTCATCGATGGCGTGGCTAGTGGATAGTTGGGCTTAGCGATGTCAGATGGCGTGAGTCAGAAAGATGGCGGCTTGAACGGCCAGGACCGTCCTGGGGCCGGCTTGGCAAAATCGGGGCCGTCATGGCTCTCTTGAGGATGTCGAGACCAAGCTGGGCCGACCAGGGAAGGTCGGGGCTGACTCGGCCAACTTAGAGGTGCCGGGGCCGAGCGGGCCGATCAGGGAAGGTCGGGGCTGACTCGGCCGACTTGGAGGTGCCGAGGCCAAGCGAGACCGACCAGGGAAGGTCGGGGTCGACTCGGCCGACTTGGACATGCCGAGGCCGAGCAGGTCCAACCAAGGAAGGTCGGGACTGACTCGGCTGACTTGAATATGCCAAGGCTGAGCGGGGCCGACCAGGGAAGGTCGGGGCCAACTCGGTCGACTTAGAGACGCCAGGGCCGAGCGGGGCCGACCAAAAAGGTCAGAGCCGACTTAGCCGACTTGGAGACGCCGGGACCGAGCGAGGCCTACCAGGGAAGGTCGGGGCCGACTCGGTCGACTTGAAGATGCTGGGACCGAGCAGGGCCGACCAGGAAAGGTCGGGGCCGACTCGGCCGACTTGAAGATGCCGGGGTCGAGCGGGGCCGACCAGGGAAGGTTGGGGCCAAGTAGGGCCGATCAGGAAAGGTCGTGGCTGGGGCCGACTCGGCCGGCTTGGAGATGCCAGGGCCGAGCGGGGCCGACTAAGGAAGGTCGGGGCCGACTTGGCCGACTTAGAGGTGCCGAGGCCGAGCGGGGCCGACCAGGGAAGGTCGGGGCTGACTCGGCCGACTTGGAGGTGCCGAGGCCAAGCGAGACCGACCAGGGAAGGTCGGGGTCGACTCGGCCGACTTGGAGACGCCAGGGCCGAGCAGGGCCAACCAGAGAAGGTCGGGACTGACTCGGCTGACTTGAAGATGCTGATGCCGAGCGAGGCCGACCAGGGAAGGTCAGGGCTGACTCGGTCGACTTGGAGATGCCAGGGCCAAGCGAGGCTGACCAGAAAAGGTCGGGGCCGACTCAGCCGTCTTGGAGATGCCGAGGCCGAGCGAGGCCTACCAGGGAAGGTCGGGGCCGACTCAGCCGACTTGGAGATGCCGGGGCCGAGCGGGGCCGACCTGGAAAGGTCGGGGCTGACTCGGCCGACTTAAAGATGCCGGGGCCGAGCGGGGCCGATCAGGGAAGGTCGAGGCCGAGCGGGGCCGATCAGAAAAGGTCGGGGCTAACTCGGCCGACTTGGAGACACCAGGGCCGAGCGGGGCCGACTAGGGAAGGTCGGGGCCGACTCGACTGACTTGGAGATGCCGGGGCCGAGCCGGGCCGACCAGGGAAGGTCGGGGCCGACTTGGCCGACTTGGAGACACCGGGGCGGGGCCGCCTTAAGCTTTTGATTTTGCCATGATTGCCCTCGTGGCTGCGTTAGCCACATCAGAACATATTTAAAATGAATAACAAATTATTGCAAGGACTATGATATCGAGTTTGAGAGGAAGAAGACTGTTGAAGAGTTTTATCGCACGAACCACATCTATCAAACCTACGATTTCGTACATATAATGTTATAGTTTCTTAATTTATTGAAGATTGGGTAGTGTGGTTTGGCTTGGAGCTAATCAACGTGCGATGTGAGGTGCAGGTGAAGAGGATGAGAGAGGAGTACGACAAGTTGGACAGAGTGGAGATGAGCATCTGGGAATGCATTCAATTGCTCAATGAGTTTATTGATGATAGCGATCCCGATCTCGATGAGCCCCATATGGAGCACTTGCTGCAGACTGCCGAAGCCCTCAGAGGGACTATCCTGATGAGGATTGGCTGCACTTAGCTGGCTTAATTCATGATATGATATCACAAAAATATAACCAAACTTTTTAATGAAATTTAAAAAGCCAATTAAAATTTATGGTATGATGCTAGTTTCACTATATATCGATACAATTCAGTATGGTACATTACATAACGTGTATTGTATCAACTCAGTGGTAAAGCTCTAATCCATAGCACAGTTTGGTATTTGGTATGGTACCCAGAGGCATTTAATATGAACGATATAGAGTTGATATGGGCTGGTTTAGTTGTTGTACTGAACCAAATGACCGTATCAGAATGATTCCAGTATGGTTTGGTTCGATTCATTATGAACCATTATCGGTTTGGTGCAGTCTGGCTATTTTGGCTTGTTGTATTGTTGCTTACCTTAACCATTGAAACTCTTTTCATGCAGCAGCTCTTGATGGCCCTGTCAGCTTTTAAAATCTAAATGTCATCAATAGTTTAACAAGTTCCATCCACTCGCAACAGTGTTATACTATTTGGTAGACAATTTTGGAATATACGCTAATATCTAATTCATATACTGGATATTCATAAGCGATGATGCATGCTCTGCACCAATTATTTTTATATTCCAACTTGAAAACCATTGTATGTGGAAAGAAAATGAAGCATTCATAAATATTAAAAGAAACATTAATCCAATTTGGCTTGTAAATGGGCATGGAGATTACTTTCGATTTTAAATTATATCTTCCTTTGTTTTGAAGACTTTTTACTAGTTATGCCCAAAACATTGTGCCTTGGTGGATTCTGATACTTCTAGATTACAGCAGAGCATTCTCAGAACTAGGGTCAGGATAGGGGGTGTCAGTGCGACCAGAAACCACGTGTTTTTTTGAGAAAACAAGGTTGATTGTATTTTTTTTTCAGGAGCTGAGATATGGGATGGGATTTAAACAGAAGCTGGCTCAAATATTTAGTTGAATTACTGCTTATACACTAATTTATTTTAATTTTAATTTAAGAACATTTAATGTTTTTTTATTTTGAAATCCTATATTGATCTTTTTAGTTATTGTCATTATGTCTGGATTTATTTAATTTAATTCAATATATAATTGATTTATTAATATTAATTAAATTTAATTAATTCTGTGTTCTTGTAAGGCACTTTGCATGCTGTAGGATTTAACTGTATGCATGTACGGTAGATTGTGACATCCTAAACTATCTTTTAAGTCTGAAATGTGACATTAACAAGCTTTCATTAAGTGATTAATAGGTGCAGGCTATTTAAAGCAGGGCTTTTGTGAAAAAATTGTCTATTGCATGATATATTTTTAAAATGCTTATGGGCTTTAACTTTTTCTGGAAGGACTAAATTAAGAAAGTGATTGAAGCATGAGAAATGATAATGAAAGACATTATATAATCATTTCAACTACTTAATTATTTTATTATCAAAATTGTTATGATATATTATTTTTAATTTATAAATTATTATAATAATACTATATTATAGAATCTCCAAATTGCAGTTTTGCCAAAACTACTATTTTTCTCTAAGTGTATGAGCAGAGGAACTTTTGGATTTCCTTTAAAAAAAAAAAGAACAGAAAAGAAGAAGAGCAATGGTTTTGGTCAAAAGTTGATTTAAAGATTTTCTTCCAGAAATGCTTTTTACCGTTTCAGAATGAGGCCTTTTTTATAGAACAATTAAAAGAAGAGTTTTTTCTCTCTATTTTGAATGATGTTTTGCAGTAAATTGTCTTCATAATCTTGAATAAGAGCTTTTTCACTTGATATTTACGTTTTTAATAATTTTGTTGACGGTGCTGTGCTAGCATGCATCAAGTGTTTCGAAGCACGAAACGCTGCTGAGAAAATCAGCTCTTCTCCGCGTCGGGCGATCAAAACAATCCTATCATAATCGATGGGTTCGAACCTCAAACTTCTTCTAGTGATATTATTAAAAAGTATTGACCTGCTCAAAAGTTAGAACCACTCTGCTCTCGTCGTCTACCAAAGGGTAGATGAATGAATCAAAATAGGTCTAGCCTTTACCAAGCCTCAATTCTGGGTTTTATGGAGTCAACATGGAAAGAATAGATGTCCCCGTAACAAGCGATTAAACCCTAAAAAAAAGGGACGAAATTAAGTACCTATGCGAGATGGACATTAAAGTATGGCCGAAGGAATTGATCGCGGCACCATGAAACCGCCATCCGACACCAACTCACAGGGCACCAAATCTAACAACAACGAAGCTTACCACTCTGAGGCTACTCGATGGTAATCGTCATCTTTGTTGGCCTTGGCCAGAGTTTTGAGAGGGCATGAAAGAGGGTATTTATAGTGGAATAGAGACGAATAGAAAATAGAGGAATAAAAAGCAAATTTTAGGAAACGCGACGGTGGGGGAGGAGATTGGGATTAAGAAATCGCAGGATGAGTCAGCCATGTCGTGGAGATCGTATCGGGTTTGGGGGATCCACGTTTTTCTTAGAATAAAAGGTTCCTTAAATCTCGCATATACTACAAATAACCTTGTGGAGATATACTACAAATAACCTTGTGGAGATTTGATTTGTTTGAAGCTTGGTCAAAAAAGAGAAAGAAAAGAAAGCCTTCTATTCCTTTCGTTCCGCATATGGCGGCTATCATTAGCTGGGACCAGAGTATTCTAGGAAACAAATGAGATCCCCTTTTTTAATTTTTTCCAAAAAACTTAACATTAGGAATGCCGACATGAAATTATTATAAAAATAAAATAAAATCATGTAGGCTTTCTTCCGCCCGCAAGACATTTCGGAAATGAGCAGAAGATTTATCTTAACAGAATATCTAATGCCTTTAATTTGGTAATCAAAATTCTAAAGTTTATGTGATATTTTGAATTTAGTTTGGTGTCTAATGAAAAAATAGAAAATTTTAAGTGATTATAACTCAAGTTTACTTCTTACTTGTTAACTTTCATTTGAGTTTTTAGGCTATATGATTTTGATCCATTAACGATTAATTGGATCGGCGAATAAGCTTAGAATATTATAAATAGTATTAGAGCCGATTCAAGTGTGCAAAAGTTAATGGATGCATTCATATTATAACAAATGGTATCAGAGCCGAGCTGATCGAGTATGTCTAAATTGATAAGCATGAAGAAAGAACTATTAATGGGATGACTTCCTTGCTTATGGAAGTGACGATAAAGATATCATTAAGGGAGCACTGATATATCAAAACCTTTCTTTCCAAAAAAAAAATTATTTAATTAGTATTAGTCCTAATCAAACAAGCACTTAGCGTTAGTGCTAATTATAGAATAAATGGCTCCATGTATTGCTCAATGAAACACCAATGTCTATATAAAATTAGTAAGCTAGGCCTTAACATGGCAGTTGAGTTTTAGCATTTTCTATGTTATTGGGCATATAATATGCCAACAATGATGCAAATTATTATATAAACCATCAAGCTAATATATTTTAAAATATTTTGGTTATTTATAAACTTAAAGTTATTAAAGAGTTATTGAAGATTCAAATCTAAAATAAATAAATAAATACAAGGATAATAAATGTGGGAAAAGGATTTGTGAAAATATTCTCTTTACCACATTAAGGTAAGAGAGATATTTATTTACTTATATTATTTTATCCAATAATATAAAAAATAAATTTCAATAATTATGGTATATTTATCAATTTAAATCTTAAATCAAACCTTAAAATCATGCAATGATTCTCAAATCGGTATTGATATTTTCTCAAAATAGCTTATTGAGATAAGGAAATGGATACTTTTTATAGCTTTTTGGATCAGTTATGCAACAAATGCTTTTAAATTCTTCTCAAATCAAATTTGATGTTTTTCATAATTAGCTTCTCAAATCATGCAATTAATAATATTTAGTATGTTCTTTAATCAGCTTAATATCTTCTTAAAATATCTTTAAAATCAGGCAATGACCCTCTTTAAATCTTTCTAAATCAACTCTAATGTTAAACATAAGGAGTCAATAGCATATATTTTGAATCTTTGATAATAATAAAAATATTAATTGAAGGACTAATGCAATGCTTGAGTATGTAATAACAAGATAGATACCATGATCGGAATAAAGCAAAACATGTGCAAAATTTTATCAACATGTACTAAATCTATAGAAAACTCAAGCAGAATGCAAGAAGTTTAAGCAAAGATGAACAACATTAAATTAAGTACCATCCGATTCAAGGGCGTCCAAGAGAATGGTTTGCATATTGTAATTTTAATTTTTCCTAAGGACACATTGTAATGCTTGGATAGAGAATAAATGCACAAGACCCAAAACTCTTAAAATAAATTATATAGATTTTGAACCAGTAATAAAAATAAAATAATAAAAAATTCAAAAAACTAGAAATGGATAATCGATTGAACCTAAAATCGGTCAACTGAACTTGACCATCGAACTTTGATAGCTCCAATGGTCAAATTTTTATTTGATTGTTGAAGCCACTACAAGAAAATACTAAAATAGTGACGCAAATTTAGCGACGCATCATTGCATCACTAAATTGCGACCACTTTGCAACGCCTCCATGACAACAAAACATTGTGATGCAATTAGCGATGCATTAGCGACTCAATAAACTAGAAAATTAAAAAAAACTATTTTTTTATTTAGCAACACAAATAATGCATCACAATATTTTTAAATTAATTTTTTATAAAATATAAATGTGGGAAAAAAAATATTGCGATGCAACTCAGTGCATCGCAATGTTTTTTAAAAAATTAAATATGTTAAATAGTGACACAATAAACCAAAAAATTAGAAAAATTATTTTTAATTTAGCGACGCACCAATTGCGTCACAAATAATTTAAATAAGATTAATTTTTATAAAACATAAATATTAGGAAAAAATATTGCGACACAACTTAGTTCGTCGCAATGTTTTTAAAAAAATTAAATATGTTAAATAGCGACGCATTAGCGATGCAATAAATCCAAAAATTAGAAAAATTATTTTTAATTTAGTGATGCACCAATTACGTCACAAATAATTTAAATAAAATTAATTTTTGTAAAATATAAATATTTGAAAAAAATATTGCGATGCAACTCAATGCATCGCAATGTTTTTAAAAAATAAAATATGTTAAATAGCGACGCATTAGTGACGCAATAAACCAGAAAATTAAAAAATTATTTTTAATTCAGTGACACACTAACTGCATCGCAATTATTTTAAATAAAATTAATTTTATAAAATATAAATATGAGAAAAATAATTGCAACGCAACATAGTGTGTCGCAATGTTTTTAAAAAATTAATTATATTAAATAGCGGCGCATTAGTGATGCAATAAACCAAAAATTAGAAAAATAATTTTTAATTTAGTGACGCAATATATGCGTCGCAATTATTTTAAATAAAATGAATGTTTATAATGAATATAAAATACATGCGTCGCAATATTATTAAAATACATATAGCTGGTTAAAAATATTAAATAATTATTGCGACGTAATTTTTCATCCCAATTATTATAATAAATTTAAATATTTTCATTTAAAAATATTTAAAAAATAATTTGACGCACTGCTTGCGTCGCAATTAATGTAATAAGTTTTTATTTTAATCAATTTAAAATATTAAAATAATATTGCAATGCCTTAGCGACGCAATTATTAGAAAATATTTTAATTTTTTCTCGCCGGACGATGGTGCCAATTTAGCGACTCATTAGCGACGCATTTATTGGCGTCGCTATGTTTTCAAAAATTATTATAAACATATATTAACGATGGATTAGCGACGCACTAGTGCGTCGCTAAGACAAAAAAAAAATTGCGACGCAATTATTGCGTCGCTAATTACATATATTTAAGCCACCCTTTCTCCTCTTCTTCTTCCCCATCTTGACCTAGCCGCCGCCGTGATCCCCGCTCGCTGCTCCGGCGCATCCCCTGTGGTCCTCCGGCTACCCAGCGATCTCATTAAAAAAATTTTTTTTTTTAGAGTATTGGAGAAGACGGCCATGGCAGCGGCCGTGGCCGCCTTGTCCGGCCGCGGCCACAGCCGTGGCCGGACAAGAAAAAACAAGGGGGGAGGGGGGAAACCCCCCTGCCCCCCCCCCCCCTTTCTTTTCTTGTCCGGCCACGGCCGCTGCCGTGGCCGGCAGTGGCCTGGCCACGGTGGCCAGGCCACTGTGACAAAAAAAAAAAAATTTCCTTAACAGGGGGGGGAGGGGGGAAACCCCCCCGCCCCCCCCCCTTTCTTTTCTTGTCCGGCCACGGCCGTTGCCATGGCCGGCAGTGGCCTGGCCACGGTGGCCAGGCCACTGTGACAAAAAAAAAAAAATTCCCTTAACAGGGGGGGGGGGGGGAAACCCCCCGCCCCCCCCCCTTTCTTTTCTTGTCCGGCCACGGCCGCTGCCATGGCCGGCAGTGGCCTGGCCACGGTGGCCAGGCCACTGTGACAAAAAAAAAAATTTCCTTAACAGGGGGGGGGGAGGGGGAAACCCCCCCCCCCCCCCCCTTTTATTTCTTGTCCGGCCACGGCCGTGGCCGCGGCCGGAGAAGACGGCCGCGGCCGCTGCCGTGGCTGGCAGTGGCCTGGCCACTGCCGTGGCCGGCAGTGGCCTGGCCACGGTGGCCAGGCCACTGTCATCAAAAAAAAAAAAAAAAATTTGTTTAACACGGGGGAGGGGGGAAACCCCCCGCCCCCTGCTTTTGGATAGACTGTTTGTTATGTCTTGATTATTCAATAATATTTGTAATGCTAGATAGGAAGTCTTGTTGTATTATTATTTAATTTACATAATATTTATGCAATAATTAATTTAAGCAGAATGTTTATGCAATAGTATTTGTGCATTTATACTCATTTACATTTGTTATGTCTTGATTATTTATATTCTGCTGCAAACTGAATGATGCATTACATTTTGAAATGCTAAATAAAATGTTTTGTTGTAATATTATTTAATTTCCAGCAACAAATTAGTAGTTTCAATGATTTACATTTTAGTATTCGCAAACATTTGTATTTGACACAATAATCTTAAAAAGTTAGTGATTACATGTATAATTCACAAGAAGTTAAGAATAACAAGCATAAGTTCGATTGTCTTCGGACTTCCATAATCACAGCACTTTAACCTTTAGACCCGTTTGAGAATTTGTAAGCCTTAGTCTTGCAAATTCTCAAATTGTCCTGGTGGACAGTTTGGAATATTTCTTGTGACATGTTAGTCTGCTAGTAATCATCGTGGGTGAGATTTCGGTTTGCATTTGCTCATACGTTCTCCTAGTGTGGCTTATATACCACACATTTAGGAGAACATATGTGGGTGTGAATCGTATTTTCAGTATGAGGGGCAGAGGTAGATCTACCGACGATAGACGGAGTGAGCAGAGACGTAGCCTGCGACATCAGATCACATGAGCATCGGAGATGGAGAGTTTGGATCTCCAGCAGAGGCGCAGCCTTCGATCTCTCAGCAGTATTACCATCCAGCCGATCGCACAGACCTCCGAGAGTTCTTCCACCATCGGCCGCACTGTACTTCGACTTGATGCTCAGGGGATGTAAGTATATACTAATTAAAAATATTTGTTTATGTTTTTAAGTCATTTACTTATAAACATGCATTTTTTTAACAGATTCATTGAGCAGCATCATGTATCCAGCCACATCAGCGCCGTTTTTCAGAGGCGTGCAGATCCCAGTGGCTACGATTGGCGCCACGTATCTCCAGCCACGAGGGAGTTTTATTTTTCTGAGTTTCAGGTAAACTTATTAAATACAATTTATCAGTGATATAAATTCTTTAAACTTAATAAATTCAGAAACTAACTGTTTATTTTAATGCAGAAAAAGTTTACGTGGGATCCTGCCAGCCATGATGCCATTAGGGCAGCATGGGAGGCTCTGACGCGACGCCGATACTCCGACATGCTTCATCGTTGGAGGTCATCGGGTCAGCGTCCTGCGCACGTGCCAGAGGGTATTTGGCACGAGTGGCAGCAGGCCTGGGAGTCCGATGGCTGGCGCAGGAGGTCCGCATCAGCCAGCACGAACCGCCGATCTGAGAAGGGCGGTCCTGGCATGGGTCTCTCCCGCATACTTCGGGCTCCATTTCGATTCAGGAGCACAGACGGCGTATGGTAAGAAAACATAAATATTTTAATTACTATTTTAGTTATTTACAAATATTTGTATTAATATCATTTTTTTATTATAGTCTGAGCAGGAGGGCGGAGATCCTGGTGAGTTTCGTCTATTCAGGGCGACACACACCAGGAGGGACGGTCCTGGGTCGACACGCGATCACGGGAGGTTGCGGTAAGAAATTAGATTTATGTAGTATCTGTTTAATTTCTAAAATTTTATTTCAAGAAATTTATTAACTCATTTATTGTTGATTTCATAATTTCAAGACACGAGTCGAGGAGCTTCGCTCCCAGGCATCGCAGGTCGACTCTACTGATGGGGAGACGCCCGTCGAACTCTCAGCAGAGGAGAGTCGGCGTGTGTTTTTGGAGGCTGTTGGTGCCCAGCCACGAGACCGCAGGGTCTATGGTCTGGGCACTAGAGCTTCTACATTTTTTCCCCATCAGCCTCCAGCTCGCGAGTTCCTGGTGATCTTCCTCCCGAGCGTTTACAGGACTTCGCAGATCTATTGCAGAGGAGGTTCGCCAGGAGGTCGAGCAGGATTTTGAGGATCGTATGCGAGGCCGGGATCAGGAGGTTGCAGACATGCGAGATGAGATGCATTATTTGCGGGATATGGTTAGCCGCTTGTCGCAGAGTCTTCAGCCTCCACAGCCTCCACGTGATCGCCAGATTCTTGATGTATTTTTTTTTCTTTTTTTATGTTGTAAAAACTTCAAAATTTTAATATATAAATTATTTTTGAAATTTATTATTGTTTGGATTGAGTGAAAAATGTTTGTATCAATATTTAGATTTAGCGAAATTGTATTAACCGTTTTAATTTTTAATCATTTAAATTTTTTAAAAACAAATTTGCGACGCATTAGCGACTGAAATTGCATCGCTAATATTTTTAAAATATTATTATTAAATATTGCGACGCAATGACCTGGCATCGCAATAATTTAAAAATAAATTTAATAGCGACGCATTAGCGACTAAAATTGAGTCGCTATTTTATCTTAAAAATTTTTAATAAATATTGCGACGCAATGACCTTGCGTCGCAATATTTTAAAATAATTTTTATTTGCGACGCATTAGCGACTCAAATTGCGTCGCTATTATAAAAAATATTATTATTAAATATTGCGACGCAGCTCAATATTGCGTCGCAATATTTAATAATAATTTAAAAATTAATTTTAAATTTTTAGTGCGTCGCAATATTGCGACGCATTTGCATGCGCAATCGACGCAATCGTCGCAGAGAGTCGCAATATTGCGACGCAATTGCGACAAATGGGTATTGCGACGGACAGTTGAGCGACGCCGTCATTGCGTCGCTATTGCGTCGCAATAGCATGTTTAGCGACGCAATTGCGTTTGGGCGTCGCAGTAGTGTAAGATCGATTGTTGCTTGAACAATTGTATGATATTTTGGGGTGAAGACTCAGAGCTGAGATGGTGTAAGATTTGTGGGCAATCGAGGTACAAAAACGGCGAAGGGGAGCTAGTACAAGTAGGAGGAAAAGTGTGCCTTACAAGAGGATGCATTACTTTCCTCTTACTCCACGCCTGCAGAGATTATACAGATCTGAGGCTACAGCTGCTGATATGAGATGGCATGCCGAACATGAATCTAAAGAGGATGAAATGCGGCATCCATCAGATTCAAAAGCTTGGAAGCATTTCAATGAAAATCATCCTGATTTCGCTGAAGATATAAGGAATGTGAGATTAGGTCTTTGTACCGATGGCTTCCAACCATTTGGTCAAGCGGGGCAACAGTATTCATGTTGGCCTGTGATACTGACTGTATATAACCTTCCTCCATGGAAGTGCATGAAAGATACTGCAATGTTTTTGACAGTTTTGGTTCCAGGACCATCAAATCCAAAGGAAAAGATTGATGTCTTCCTGCAACCGTTGGTGGCCGAATTGAAAATGTTGTGGGAAACAGGAGTCGTAGCCTACGACATTTCTATGAAACAGAATTTCATCATGAGAGCTGCTTTGATGTGGACAATAAGTGACTTCCCGGCATATGCAATGTTGTCTGGTTGGAGCACTGCTGGACGTCTGGCATGCCCTCATTGCATGTATGATTCGGATGCATTTACATTGCAGAAGAGTGGTAAGCAGTCATGGTTTGATAATCATAGGAAGTTCTTGCCCCCAAATCATCCTTACAGGCGTAACTTGATCGCCTTCCGGAAGAACAAAGCAGTCACAAAATTCGCCGAACCGGTTAGGTCCGGCACGGATATATTTGATACTATAGAGCATTTGGGGTTGAGGTATGCTTGGGAACCAGATGCAGATAGAATAAATGGCCGTATATGTAAAGAACATAACTGGAAGAAGCGGAGTATATTTTGGGATTTGCCTTATTGGAGCACAAATCTCATCCGGCACAACTTGGATGTTATGCATATCGAGAAAAATTTCTTTGATAACATATTTAACACGGTGCTAAACATCCCGGGAAAAACAAAAGACACTGCAAAGTCAAGAGAAGAACTTAATCAGTATTGCAGAAGAGGTGATTTGAGGAGGAGTGCCGACGGGACCTATCCTAAAGCCTGTTACACTCTTGACAGAAATTCACGAGAAGTTTTATGTAACTGGCTTAGAGGGTTAAAATTTCCAGATGGTTATGCCTCAAATATCGGTAGGTGTGTGGACATGCATAAGCTCAAGTTGTTCGGCATGAAGAGTCACGACTGCCATGTTTTCATGCAACGGTTATTGCCTATAGCTTTTCGTGAGTTGCTTCCGCAACATGTCTGGAAGGCATTGACGGAGCTCAGCTTGTTCTTCAAGGAGTTATCTGCCGCAGTCATTACTTCTGCATCCATGGCAAGGCTTGAGGAGGAAATTTTAATTTTATGCAAGCTGGAGCGAATATTTCCTCCCAGTTTTTTTGACTCAATGGAGCATTTACCGGTTCACTTGCCATACGAAGCGAGCATAGCTGGTCCCGTGCAGTATCGCTGGATGTATCCTTTCGAGAGGTAAATATATACATCATTAAGACATATTGACATTTCAAATATTATTTCATTGCGAGAAAATTGGTTAATTTTTTGTCTCAACTTTACATATAGGTACCTTAAGAAGTTAAAAAATAATGTGCGTAATAAGGCAAGGGTTGAAGGTTCTATATGCAATGCACACTTGGTCGAAGAAGTTTCAGCTTTTGCCTCGCATTACTTTGAGGGTCACGTCCACACGAGGAGCCAAAATCTTGGTCGTAACGATGACGTATGTGTGGACGAAGGAGAACCTAATGACGGTAGAATATCAATTTTTAAAGGTATCGGCCGTTCATTTGGGGGGCAGAAGTCAAGAAATCTTAGCGATATGGAGTATAATGCAGCACATTATTACATCCTAATGAACTGTAGAGAAGTCGATCCATATATTGAGTAAGTGTATACTTCAATGCTTAATTGGAACTTCTAATTTAAATTACAATATACCATAATATTTAATTGCTAACATCAGTTTTAATCCTTATCATCCCATAAGGATGTATTGTGATAGACAACGACAGATGAATCCCGACATCAGTCAAGTTGCAATTGGGCAGAAGTTAGAAACGGAGTTCGCTTACTGGTTTTATGAATTTGTGAGTAGTATCACTCAATCAATTTCAATAATGGCTTTAATTTTTTGAATTGGTTGTGAATAGCTTATTAATTTATAGGTAAACGGTCCATGGTCCACAACCGACAATATTTTCATTAAATGTCTATCGCAATGGCCATTGAAGACCGTAACAACCTCTACTGGCTATTTTGTTAATGGGTACAAATTTCAGATTGAACGATTAGCAGCTTCAAGAGGCACGCAGAACTGGGGCGTGTGTGTTAAAGGAGAAAGTGTTGGAGCAAATATGCAGGATTATTACGGAAAGTTAGTAGAGGTGGTTGAAGTTGAATATCCCGGTTGGCCTATGAAACGAACCGTATTGTTTCGTTGCGATTGGTTCGATCCGACAGTTCCTGTGGGCAAAAGGGTTCATAACGACTACAATTTGGTTGAAGTGAACCATCGACGAAGATTGCAGAAATATGACCCATTCATCCTTGCATCCCAAGCTCAGCAAGTGTTTTACTGCGGATATCCAAGTTTGCGCAACGACAAGCGAGATTGGTGGGCTGTTTCTAAAATCGTCCCACGTTCAACAATCGTATTAGAGGAGAGTTCATCAAGTCAATCAGCCGAGTGCCCTGCATTTCAAGAGGATGAGATGGAAATGCATGCAATTGAGGACGACACAAGGGCTCCTGAAACATCACTTAGAGATCCAAATGGTGATGTCCAAGAAATTGCGGATGCAAATGTTCGGTTTCCTTCCGATGATAATGAAACTGAATCGCAGTCCGATACGGCATCGGATGTTGAACCAACATTTCACGAAACAAATGACACCGATTAAACATAGAGGTTTTTTAAATTCAACTTTATTTTATAAGTGTTAAATTTTTACATAGTCAATCATTAATCGTAATTTAATTGCATGAATCTTTAGTATTTTCAGTATGACGGGCAGAGGTAGATCTACCGACGACATACGGAGTGAGCAGGGACGTAGCCCTGCTGCATCAGATCACATGAGCTTTGGAGATGGAGAGTTCGGATCTCCAGCATCGCACAGCCTTCGATCTCTCCAGCAGTCGGCGGTGATCCTGCATTGGTATTACCATCCAGCCGATCGGCACATACCTCCGAGAGTTCTTCCACCATCGGCCGCACCGTACTTCGACTTGATGCTCATGGGCTGTAAGTATATACTAATTAAAAATATATGTTTATGTTTTTAAGTCAATTACTTATAAACATGCATTTTTTTAACAGATTTATTGAGCAGCATCATGTATCCAGCCACATCAGCGCCGTATTTCAGAGGCGTGCAGATCCCAGTGGCTACGATTGGCGCCACGTATCTCCAGCCACGAGGGAGTTTTATTTTTCTGAGTTTCAGGTAAACTTATTAAATACAATTTATCACTGATATAAAATTTCTTAATCTTAATAAATTCAAAACTAACTGTTTATTTTAATGCAGAAAAAGTTTACGTGGGACCCTGCCAGCCATGATGCCATTAGGGCAGCATGGGAGGCTCTGACGGGACGCCGATACTCCGACATGCTTCATCGTTGGAGGTCATCGGGTCAGCGTCCTGCGCATGTGCCAGAGGGTATTTGGCACGAGTGGCAGCAGGCCTGGCAGTCCGATGGCTGGCGCAGGAGGTCCGCATCAGCCAGCACGAACCGCCGATCCGAGAAGGGCGGTCCTGGCACGGGTCTCTCCCGCCATACTTCGGGCTCCATTTCGATTCAGGAGCACAGACGGCGTATGGTAAGAAAACATAAATATTTTAATTACTAATTTAGTTATTTACAAATATTTGTATTAATATCAATTTTTTTATTGTTATAGTCTGAGCAGGAGGGCGGAGATCCTGGTGAGTTTCGTCTATTCAGGGCGACACACACCAGGAGGGACGGTTCCTGGGTCGACACGCGATCACGGGAGGTTGCGGTAAGAAATTAGATTTATGTAGTATCTGTTTAATTTCTAAAATTTTATTTCAAGAAATTTATTAACTCATTTATTGTTGATTTTATAATTCAAAGACACGAGTCGAGGAGCTTCGCTCCCAGGCATCGCAGGTCGACTCCACTGATGGGGAGACGCCCGTCGAACTCTCAGCAGAGGAGAGTCGACGTGTGTTTTTGGAGGCTGTTGGTGCCCAGCCGCGAGACCGCAGGGTCTATGGTCTGGGCACTAGAGCTTCTGCATATTTTCCCCATCAGGCCTCCAGCTCGCGATTTTCTGGTGATATTCCTCCGAGCGTTTAGACGACATTCGGAGATCTATTGCGGAGGAGGTTCGGCAGGACGTTCGTCAGGAGGTTCGGCAGGAGGTCGAGCAGAGTTCGAGCAGCGTATGCGAGGCCGGGATCAGGAGCTTGCAGACATGCGAGATCAGATGCATCATTTGCAGGATATGGTTAGCCGCTTGTCGCAGGGTCTCCAGCCTCCACGTGATCGCTCAGATTCTTGATGTATTTTTTTTTCTTTTTTTATGTTGTACATGAAAACTTCAAAATTTTAATATATTAATTATTTTTGAAAATTGATTATTGTTTGAATCAATACGAGTGAAGAATGTTTCTATCAATATTTCTGTAATCCCCTAGATTTTTTAACTGCTCGTGAGAATTATCACGAGGTCAGATGATAGACTCCAGATATTTGAATTCCAAGTATATCTTAATTGCTCGTGAGAGTTATCACGAGGTCAGATGATAGACTCCAGATATTTGAATTTCAAGTATATCTTAATTGCTCGTGAGAGTTATCACGAGATCAGATAATAGATTCTAGATATTTGAATTCTAAGTATATCTAATTACAGAGTCCCTTGATTTGGGGACTCTGCAATGCCTATAAAAGATGATGTAGAACCCTCCTTCCACCATACGTGGACGCCCCCTTCTCATCATCTCCTCGTGCGGACGTTTCTTCCCCAGTGCGCCTGCCTCTGGTAAGTCCCCTGTCCATGCATGAGAGAGAGAAGGATTGGAAGAGAGAAAGTTAAAAAAAAAAAAAAGAAACCAACGGAGAAGAGGGAGGAGCCGGTTTACAGAACCTAGCTCCCTCCCCTTCCACTGTGCACGACGCTGGTTCAGGCTCGGCGGCGTGCCCGCCGCCTCACCGGGCCTGAGCCCCGACCGACAACCCCACCGGAACCGGGGGCGACGTCCGGTGGGGTGCCGGAGAATAATGAGAGAGAGAAGAGGGTGGAGGAGGGAGAAAGAAACGACCTGGGAAAGAGCTACGCCGGTCCGATCCTTGGTTCGGGCCCGGCGGTGTGCTTGCCGCCTCGCCGGGCCTGGGCCTTGGTCGGAGACCTCCACCGGCGCCGGGCATGCATCCGGTGGAGGTCCGGCCAGCCATGGTGGCCGGCCGTGCCGCCAGCATAATCCTTAAGCCGCGGATGAAAGTGAGAGAGAAGAGAGAAATTAAGGAGAGAGAAAGAGAGGGGAGGCCGGCCACGGCGGTGGCCGGCTCTGGCCTGGCCACCAGAGGCCGGACCGCCCCGGATTGGGCCGGCAAGGTCGCCGGCGTGAGTTTGAACCACCGCGATGAGATAGAGAGAAGATGTGATTAAAACCAAATTGATAAGAGAGAGAGCGTGGGGGAGGCTGGCCGCGGCGGCGACCGGCCACGGTCCGACCAACGGCTGCCGGACCGCCTTCAATTTGGCTGGCGACGGCCCTGGTCGCCGGCGCGATTCTCAGTTCCTCTGTTTGGGCCGATTGGGCCGTTCGAGTTTTGGGCTTTGTTGGGCCGTCTCTGAGCCCATTTGAGCAGTGTTTTGGGCCCTGTATCAGGCCGAGAATGACAAAATAAATATATGGCCCGAATCATGAGTGATTCTAGTTTCTGGGAATAATTTTATTTCCCTATTTGGGTGTATACATTGAGAGATATTCAAGCCCAAAGTTGGGCCCGTGAAGTGGTTTGGGTAGAGTTTAAGAATTATTTTATAATTCAGATTTTAGAAATTTAATAATGGAAAATGATTATGTAGGTGCCCAGGAGTCCAATTAGCTGGGTTATCAAGTGAAATTCGTGTACTATGGTAAGTAAGTCAAGTATTATAATTTTATAAATTATTTAATTTGTAAACTATGAAATTACAGTTAAATGTAATTATGTTTTGCAAAAATCATATTGTTACTATATGTAATTATGATAATGACAGTAAAACTTTATGTGTCGCCGCGGTTCTCACATGACAGATTATCACATGACAGATTCTCACATGATAGATTATCGCATGATAGATTATCACATTATCATGACAGATTATCACATGACAGATGATAGACACTGGTACCAGGACCCTTCCTCTTAGGGGATATTTAAGAGGGCTACACATGATGTGTATTGTAGGGTCGTGGGACACATAAAGAAAAATAATGACAGTATAAACAATGTAATTGTTATTGAATTAAGTTTCAAATTAATTGATCTGATGACATGAACCTAATGTTAGCTTGATAAATGAAATTTTGAAATTATATTAGGCTTACTTATTGAGTGTGAGCTCATAAAATTCTCATAATGTTTTTCAGAGCCTCAAGAATGAAGATGGATAATTGAGATAGAAGGAGCTTCTATTAGAAGACTTAGTTTTATTATATTGATTTAGTTCAGATTTGTTGGTGTGTAGGGCAATAGCCCAAGACTGATAATTCTGGTTTGTAATAAATCCTGGATATGGAGTTTGATTTATATTGATTTATGTGATAAGTTCAAGACGCCTTGCATGCCTGGCATGCGGCGGGATGTCACTCTAGCTCAAATTTTTTGGTCTGGGGCGTGACATTGTGATGCCCCTCCCAATTGTCCCACATCGGATAATTGGGAGTTGGTTAAGTGGTTTATAACCGGTTAAGCAAGAAGGACAAGGCACCAATTGGATCCCTTTTTGGGCTGTGGTGGCCCAAGTTGGTGTGGACCTTGTCCGTCTTGCTTTCTTGTAACGAAACGGGCCAACGGGCCCGGGTCGTTACAATATGATATCAGAGCCTCGCACCAGTCGGAAGTGCAGGAGCTAAGTGCCACACAGGATAAAGTGCTACATCCATGGGGGATGGGAGCCACCTCTTGAACCTGTGGGGGCCACCTCTAGAATCCTGCCTGCCTGGTGGTTGTGATGATTTACCCCTGGCGACGAGGACGTCGCCTCTATTAAGGGGGGCAGATTGCGATGCCCCTCCCAATTGTCCCACATCGGATAATTGGGAGTTGGTTAAGTGGTTTATAACCGGTTAAGCAAGAAGGACAAGGCACCAATTGGATCCCTTTTTGGGCTGTGGTGGCCTAAGTTGGTGTGGACCTTGTCCGTCTTGCTTTCTTGTAATGAAACGGGCCCATGGGCCCGGGTCGTTACAATTTCAATTTAACGAAATTATTTTAACCATTTTAATTTTTAATTTTTTATATTTTTTAAAAAATTTAATTTGCGATGCATTAGCGACTGAAATTGCATCGCTAATATTTTCAAAATATTATTATTAAATATTGCGACGCAATGACCTGGCGTCGCAATAATTTTAAAAAAATTTTAATAGTGACGCATTAGCGACTCAAATTGCATCTCTATTATATCTAAAATATTTTTAATAAATATTGCGATGCAATGACTGTTGGGGAGATTGTTGAGAATTTGTTGCCCCAATCTTATTGATTTTGATGATTACCAAAAGCCATGAATATATTAAAAGATGTAATGAGTTTATTTACATGAGCAATGAATTTATTTAGAACAATGAATGAGAATGTTAAAGTATAACTTTAACCAATTTGAAAGTAACTTCAAGCTCAATGTTTAAGCTTTCAAAAAGAAACTTTATACTTCAAATTATAATCAATGAGTTTTTTGGAACATTTCTTGAATTGATTCCTAATGACAATTTTATTGTATTCAAGTCAAAAATTTGATTTAAAATGAATCTGGAACGAATTTCAAGTCAATCAGAAAATTCTCTGATTTTTGATACGTTCCAGAGCCGACTCTAGAGTTTCAAAGTCGACTCCACTCAGAATACAGAAATGAGTGTCTGTCTCGAGTCGACCCCTATGATTTCAGGAGTCGACCCCCAATTCTGTCGAGCCGACTCCATGACTGTGTGAGTCGACTCCGCTCAGACTCCAGAGGAGTATTTTTCAGAGCATTTCGCGAGTCGACCCCCAACTTTTCATGAGTCGACCCCCGACTGTCAGGAGTCGACACCTTATTTTTGATGAGTCGACCCTTTGACTTTCTGAGTATTTCTATTTTTGGTATCACGACTTCGAGCCGACTCGCGAAAAGCAGGAGTCGACTCCAGCAAATCTGGGTGAGATTTTTCCGAATGCCAACTCAGCGTCAACGTTAAGATTTTTAATCAACGGCTATTTTCTTTGTTTCTAACGGCTATATTTTTGCAGAATCTATAAATAGAGAAGCCGTTTTCAAATCAAAAAGAAAAAATAGAGAGATATTCACTTCAAGAAAAGAAGAGAAAAATCAAAAAAATAGAGCTTCATTTAAAAAATCCGTGATTCAAAATAGAGTGAAAGAAAAAGTGTGAAATCAAAGGAAGCTCCTTCTGTGCTCAAGCTCAACAATCCAAGGAAGCTTCAGAAGAAAATCCAAGAGCTATTCAAGAGCATCTCAAGTGATTTTCAACACTCAAAGAAAAGAGGAAAAGCTCAAATCAACTCCAACGTACTGTCCGTGAAGAATCCGAGCTGAGGCCCGATTCTACACTTCAAAGGAGTTGAGGAAAAGAAGAAAAGAAGAAAGCTCAAAAGCCAACCAACTGCAAATCAGGCTTTTCTAAACTTTATTCTTATATTTGTTTATCTGCTCATTAAGGAGCTTTGTAACTTGAAAAACAATATTTCTATTCTTTGTGTCTAGTTCAATCTGGGGATTGAACTAGTGGAGGTAGTCTTACCTCGGTACAAGCTTGGTAAAGCTTGTGTTAGGGTTTTTGTGCTGGTGAGCCCTTGAAAACCAGCTGGGTTCGTTGTGATCCCGGGAAAACAACAAGTTTGAGTTGTGAGCTTGTAAAACAACTCTACTGTAATCAAGGAAGATTATAGTGTGGACCCAAGTGAATCTTGGGAGTGGACGTAGGTGTTGGATACACCGAACCACTATAAAATCTTTGTGTTTGCCGTGCTTTCATTGACTCTTTCTCTATCTCTATTTTATTCACTGCACTTTATTTACATTGCTATTGCCTTCATTCATCTCAAAGCAAACTACTTTAAAAGGCTAATTTTTTAAAGAACCCAATTCACCCCCCCCCCTCTTGGGTTGTCATCTGGGCCAACAATTGGTATCAGAGCTAGTGCTCATTAGATTTTGATCACACGATCAAGAGCTAAAGATCCAAATGGCAACACAAGTTGGATCATTTGCTGAAGGTCATTCTACGAATAGACCTCCACTGTTTAATGGTTCAAATTATTCTTATTGGAAAGCAAGAATGAGGATATTCATTCAAGCTTCTGATTATGAATTATGGGGTGTTATAATTAATGGACCTAGTACACCCACACATGTTATTGATGGCACTATTGTTCCTAAGCCCGAAAGGGACTGGAATGATAATGATAGGAAGATGGCACAGCTCAATGCTAAGGCCATGAATGTTTATATTGCTCTTTAGATGCTAATGAATTTAATAGAATCTCCACTTGTAATTCCGCAAAGGAGATTTGGGATAGATTAGAGGTTACCCATGAGGGTACCAACCAAGTAAAAGAATCTAAAATTAATATTCTTGTTCATAAATATGAGTTGTTTAGCATGGAACAATCTGAAACCATTGCATGCATGTACACTAGATTTACAGATATTGTAAATGGTTTGAAAAGTCTTGGTAAGACATATACTAACTCAGAACTTGTTCAAAAATTCTTAGGTCATTACCAAGATCATGGGAAGCAAAATGACTGCAATCCAAGAAGCAAAGGACCTCAACACTTTACCCTTAGAGGAGCTTCTAGGATCTCTTATGACCCATGAGTGACTATGAGGCAGCATGTAGAGGAGGACACAAAGAAGAAGAAAGTGATTGCCCTCAAAGCTGCAAAAGAAGAAGAGAGCAGCAGTGATGATGATGATGATGATGAAGAAACTGCTCTCTTAGCTAAGAAATTTAAAAGATTCATGAGGAGAAAGAAACCCTTCCACAAGAAGAAATTTGGAGCAAAGTGGGAAGGAGAAAAGGATAAGAACAAGGACAAGGACAAAGAAAAAGAGAAAGACCCCTTGACTTGCTATGAGTGTAATAAACCGGGGCACTTTAGAAATGAATGTCCTAAATTGAAGAAAGCCTACAAAAAGAAAAAGAAGGCTTATGTGGCGACTTGGAGTGATAGCGAGGAATCTTCTTCCGAAGAAGAAGAACAAAAGGAAGTCGCAAACGTATGTTTCATGGCGGACGACAACGATGAGGTAAGTTCGATAACCCTTGCGATGAATTTGCTTTTGATGAACTATTTGATGCTTTTAATGAACTTGTTAGCGATTTCAAGGTTTTGAAAAAGAAATACAAAATTTTGAAAATAAAAAATTAACTTTCATTAAAGAAAAGGAAGATCTTAATAATGAAGTTAAGAAACTTAAATCTGAAAATAAAATTTTGGTAAAAGAAAAGAATTAATTTCAAATGAAAATGATAAACTAAGGAAAGAGGTTGAAAAACATAAGAAAATAGTTGATAAGTTTACATTAAGCTCAACTAAATTAGACATGTTATTAAATAGTCAAAAAGCAGTTTTTGACAAAGCCGGATTAGGGTATAACACTTTAAGAAAACAAAATCACTGAAAAATATTTTTGTGCGTGCTGGCCAAAGTAATTTTACATGCTTTAAATGTAATCAAAAAGGACATAAATCTTATGAATGTAAAATTCTAAAACCTAATAAAAACTTAAATATTAAAGGGAAAGAAAATATGGGTTCCGAAAGGAACAATTTTTGTTGCTACTAACCATGAAGGACCCAAGAAAGCTTGGGTACCTAAACATAAAGTTTGATATCTTGCAGGAATGTCTTGTGGCCAAGAGATCAAAGAGAAAGTGGTATCTTGATAGTGGCTGCTCAAGACATATGACGGGTGACAAAGAAGAATTCATCACCCTTGAAGAAAAGAAAGGAGGAGTTGTTACATTTGGCGACAATGGCAAAGGCCAAATCTTGGGGTTTGGTAACATTCAAATAACTCCCTCCACATATATTGAAAATGTACTTTATGTTGATGGTTTAAAGCATAACTTAATTAGTATAAGCCAATTATGTGACAAAGGTTTTAAAGTATCATTTGAATCTTCTATATGCACAGTAGCTAATCCCATTGATAATAGCATTGTTTTTATTGGAAATAGAAATGGCAATGTATACATGATTGACTTAGACAATTTGTCTACTAATAATCATTGCTTAGTTGCTAATAATGCTAATATGAATGAGATTGGTTGGTTGTGGCATCGAAGATTAGGTCATGCAAGCACACACCTAATTTCAAAACTAATTAGAATGGATTTAGTAAAAGGTTACCTAAAATAGATTTTGAAAATAACAAAATATGTGATGCATGTCAGTTTGGAAAACAAACAAGAAGTTCTTTTAAATCTAAAAATATTGTTTCAACTTCTAGGCCATTAGAGCTACTTCACATGGACCTTTTTGGACCAACTAGAACCACAAGTCTAGGAGGAAAGAAATATGGTCTTGTGATAGTAGATGATTACTCTAGATTCACTTGGGTAATGTTTTTAGCTCACAAAGATGAGACTTTCTCGATATTCATGAAATTCTTCAAGAAAGTAACAAATGAGAAAAACACTACCATAGTGTCTCTAAGAAGTGATCATGGAACTGAATTTGAAAATCACTTATTTGAAAGTTTTTGCAATGAAAATGGTATTAATCATAATTTTCTGCACCTAGGACCCCACAACAAAATGGTGTAGTTGAAAGGAAAAATAGGACTTTAGAAGACATGGCC
>UESW01001965.1:0-140527 GCA_900491605.1 Calamus simplicifolius | reverse complement strand
CTTTTCCCCAAGATTGGGAGGTTCGACTATGTCAGAAAGAGATATTTTTGTAATGGATGCAATTGTGACGGGTAAACCCATTAACCTTTCTAGCATGATATTATGGTATATAGCGACTGTGGAGGTAAGAAAAAATCAAGTTTACCCTATGGCATGATTCTTACCAAAATATTTCAAAGCCAAGGGATAGTCATTTCAGATAGTGAGCCTATGAGGAACTTAAGGCATACCGATTTCTACAGTTTGGCCACTATACATAGAATGGGTTTTGTGAAGAGAAATGACAGATGGGAAAGGAAAGGTTTGATGGATGATAGAGCCATGGACACTGAGGCACCGGCACCGTCAGTCAGACATTCTTCGCCTGTACCTCCGAGCTCTCCTATTCCTGCTCCTGCCCCTACCCCTGCTCCGTTGTTTGATCATGCATCATCTTCATCTGTTGGCTTCATAGAATTTCAGTTAGGGCAGCTTAAAGGTCTTCTTGATGATCAGTTAGATAAGTTAAAATTAGAGTTTGAAAATAAGTTTATGAATCTCAAGGAACTCTTTACTCTTTGGATGATCGGTTCACCAAAATAGAAACAACCCTTAGCAATTCGTCTGAGTCTTTAAGTGGAGACCTAAAGAACATCTTTGAAGAACTTAAAGACGTCTGCGGAGATGGTGAAACATATGCAAAATGCAATACTGAACTCCAAGATAAAATATCGACTGCTTGCACTTTTGTTGATGAAAGACTGAAGGAGTATGTAAAGATACAAATAGATGGAATGAAAAATATAATAGATCATTTGACTAGGATTGTAAGGACTCACTTTTGATGTATTAGATACTTAGTCTTTATAATGTAATGAGTTCATACTATGTTTTATATTTTGATACATTGATGTAAAGAAAAGTCTATTTTGAATACTCAATGTAATCTCAGTTTGAATGTACTTCTCATTTTATCAATGAATCTCAGATTTTGTTAAATCATATCGTGAATGAAATGAATGAATGATTATGTTTGATGCATCTCTACCTTTTTGTTGATAACAAAAAGGGGGAGAGTTTTTATAGTTTTATAACTGTATATGCATATGGGAGAAATTGATTAATCAAATGATATTAAAATGATTGAATGAATGAGAATAATTGAATGAATGGGATTTTTATTTGAGTTTCATAGGGGGAGCTACCTCTTCAGGGGGAGCCTAAGCCTACTATGAAAGCAAATAAATTTTCTAATCAATCATGCATAAACTCAATGTTTTTGTTATCATCAAAAGGGGGAGATTGTTGGGGAGATTGTTGAGAATTTGTTGCCCCAATCTTATTGATTTTGATGATTACCAAAAAGCCTTGAGTATATTAAAGATGTAATGAGTTTATTTACATGAGCAATGAATTTATTTAGAACAATGAATGAGAATGTTAAAGTATAACTTTAACCAATTTGAAAGTAACTTCAAGCTCAATGTTTAAGCTTTCAAAAAGAAATTTTATACTTCAAATTATAATCAATGAGTTTTTGAAACATTTCTTGAATTGATTCTAATGACAATTTTATTGTATTCAAGTCAAAAATTTGATTTAAAATGAATCTGGAACGAATTCAAGTTGTTGGCCCAGATGGCAACCCAAGAGGGGGGGGGGGGTGAATTGGGTTCTTAAAAATTTAAGACTTTTTAACTTTAAGATTAGTCAAGATGTGCAAGTGAGTGAAATTAACTAAAAGCAATGCACAAGCAAATAAAGAGAGATAGAGAGAGAAAATATGGCACGGCAAACACAAGATAATTTTATAGTGGTTCGGTGCAATCAACACCTACGTCCACTCCCAAGATTCACTTGGGTCCACACTATAATCTCTCTAGATTACAGCCGAGTTGTTTTCCAAGCTCACAACTCAAACTTGTTGTTTTCCGGGTGAACAACGAACCCAGCTGGTTTTAACTCGGGCTTACCAGCACAAAACCCTACACGTTGTTTTTCACGGGCTCACAACTAACCCAACACAAGCACTCCGGCTTGCAACGAGGTATACAACCTCCACTGATTCAATCCACTGATTGAATCAGCAAACAATTAGAATAAAAGTGTTTGATAATGAAATGCTCCCCTTGAGCAAATATACAAATGAAGTACAAAATAAAGAGTTAGAAAAGCCTGATAGTATTGCAGATGGTAGTGGCTTTGGCTTTCTTCCTTCTTCTCTTTAACTCCTCTTGAAGTGTTGAATCACGCCTCAGCAAGATTCTTGACCGTTGAAGACTTTGGAGTTGAGATGAAGCTTTTTCTCCTTTTGAAAATCCTCCGATTTGACCTTTGAAATGCTTGTGGATTTTCTTTTGACTCTTGTGGATTGATGAGAAGGAGCAGACGAAACTTCCTCTTGGATTTCACTCCTTTTGAATCACTCTCCTTTGAGCTAGATGATTTTTCCAATATGCTCTGTTTTTCCCTCTTTTCAAAAGATATTCTTTTCTCTCTTTTTGATTTTCTCTGATTGTTTTGATTTGAAAAGAGCTCCTCTATTTATAGAATCTGCAAAAATATATCCGTTAGAGACAAGAAAAATAGCCGTTATTTGAAAATCTTACCGTTGGGGCTGATGTGTCATCGTTAAAAATCGCGCCCAGATTTCGCGGAGTCGACTCGAGCTTTGTGGGAGTCGGCTCGAAGTCGATTACTAAAAATAGAAACATTTTAAGCATTGAAGGGTCGACTCGCGAAAACTAAAGTGTCGGCTCGCGAAAGTTGGGAGTCGACTCGAGGAAAATGGGGAGTCGACTCGAGAAGTGCTCAAAAAACATGGTTTCTGTTGTTTGAGCGGAGTCGGCTCGCACAGACAGGAGTCGGCTCGCACAGAGTCAGGGGTCGACTCTTGAAAACCAAGGGTCGACTCGAGAAAATCAGAAAACTCTGTGGCTTACAGGAGTCGACTCGGAAACCCTTGAGTCGGCTCGGGAGCGATACAAAAATCAGAAAAATGTTCTGATAGACTTTAAAACTTGTCCCAATAAATTTAAAATATAAATTTGACTTGAATACATTAAATATGACATTAAGCATGGATTCAAGACATGTTTCAAGAATTCACAGATTGAATTATAATGTGTAAAAATTCCTTTTTGAAATCTTTTAAGCATAGAGCTTGAAACTCCTTTTTCTAATAGATTCAAAACTCATTAAATATAACCATTGATAGTCCATTCCTTTCAATTTGAATAAGCTCAAGGTTTTTGATAAATAAACACATTGTATTCTTTAAGGTACTCATGGCTTTTGGAAATCATCAAAATCAATAAAGTTGGGGCAATTATGTTTCAATAATTTCTCAACAATCTCCCCCTTTTTGATGATGACAAAAACATTGAGTATATGCATTATAAAATTGAAAAAATTTGTGATTCCAAAATCAACTATTGTGTTCATGGAAAGGCTCCCCCTCAATGAGGTAGCTCCCCCTATGAACCTTAATTTTATAAATCATTCAAAATTTTTCAAAATCAGAAACTTAAGCATTTTCTTTATGAAATTCAATTTATCTCTTCCCCTTATGCTCTCCCTCTTTCAAAATTAAACTTTGATTGAATTGAAGGCATATACGATTGAATAAAAACTCTCCCCCTTTTTTGTAATCAACAAAAAGGTTAGGAAGTTCAATATCAATAACATTCTTTATCTTTTTCTATTTAACTTATCAATTGAGGATAATCATTCAAAGTATTCAAGGATACTTACAATTGAAATAGACAAAGTAATGCATCAAACTTTCTCATTACTTCAAAATGAAAGTACATGAAAATGTAAACTTGCTCATTGCATTGAAAGTAAACTTGATTACATCAAAAAGAGATTACATGAAAACTTAAAAATTTCTTCTAGTAATTCTATTCAAGTGATCAACAATCTGCTTCATCCCTTCACATTGAAGTCTAACATAATCTTTGAGCTTATTATCAACAAAAGTACAAGCAGATGTAATTTTATCCTGAAGCTCGGCGTTGCATTGGGAGTATGTCTCCGAGTCACCGCAGATATCCTTAAGTTCTCCAAAGATATTCTTTAAGTCTTCACTTAAGGAGCTGGTAGATGAACTGAGAGTAGACTCAATCGATGCAACCCGATCACTGAGTGAATATAAGGCTTCTTTTAAATTCATAAACTTTTCATTAAATTCTTCTTTCAGTCTATTTTCATGCTCACTTATCTCAGATTTGAATAATGATCTAAGTTGATCTAACTGTATATCAGAAAAGCTACCAGATGATAATTGAAGACTGAGCAGGAGCAACAGCAGGAGCAGGGGTAGAATCAGGAGCAGCTGGAACAGACTCTGGAACAGACGAGCACTGAGGAGGCTCAGGTGATGAATGTCTCATAGAAGGTCTGGGGGCCTCAGCATCTATATCTCTGTCCTCTGTAACATTCTTTCTCTCCCAATTGCCATTTCTCTTAACAAACCCCATTCGATGTATAGTGGCCAAAGAGTAAAAGTCCGTATGCCTTAGTTCCTTTTTCGGCTCACTATCACCAAATACAATCCCTTGGCTTTGAAATAACTTAGTTAAAACCATGCCATAGGGCAAACTTGATTTCTTTTTCCCACCACAATCTGCAATGTACCATATTATCATCCGAGGTAGATTAATGGGCTTCCCAGAAACAACAGCATCCATAACAAAAATATCTCTCTCAGATACATAGTCGAATCTGCCGGTCTTGGGAAACAAAATTCTGCTGCAGATGTTGTGGAGTAATCTTAATTCCAAAGGCAATTGACTAGCAAATACTTCTTCAAATCCTTCAAAATTTCTGTTCAATAGCCTAGTGAGGGCTGGAGATCTATCTTCTGGGGCAAAGGTGGATGGTCCAGACAAGGGTAAATTCAACAATCTAGATAGAATAGAGGAAGTGATGTTCAGACCAATGCCTCTCACTTTGCTCACTAAGCCATCATCTCCTCTGGTCAAATTCTTGTAAAACTCCTTAACTAGAGCAGGGTAGGTGGGACAGTCCAATGAACATATACTCTCAAATCCCATCTCAATTAGTTGTCTACCTATTATAAATCCTTCATTCTCAAATAATTCAAAATCAACCTTTCTTCCTGTGGTGACAACCTACTGGCAAGATGATCTACCTGAAGAGTAGGAGCTGGAGCAGGAGAATCACTCGCAGAAGGGTAGAGGATGAATCCGTAGACGGCTCGCGGACGGGTCGTCGAACGGTCCTCTTCCTCTTCAAACCGGCGCCACTAGTGCTAGCTCCACGGGTTTTGGGTGCCATAGATCTTGAAGGAGTGGTTAATCAGAGGTTATTTGAGGTTTGGAGGGTTTTGGGAAAGCTTTGGAGAGGGTTTGGAAAGATTTGGAACGAATGAAATGTCCGTGGGTCGACTCGTGCCCTAAATAATCAGACTGGGACCACGTCGAGTCGACTCGCGCAAAGTGTGGAGTCGGCTCCCGACTAGTCACAGAGCACGGACACGATCTCGAGTCGACTCGCTCAGAGAAGGGGTCGACTCCTGAGTTTCAGCAGAAACTCGAGTCGACTCCGATACTCTCGAGTCGGCTCCAGACATTTCAGAGAAAAAATAGATTAAGATTCAGAGAATCCGAATAAGTCCGGAATTTGATCTTTGAGTATGATTAAAAATCATGGATTTTGAGAGATCAAATTGATATGAGTTCTAGATAAAATTTCCTTAAGATTTTGAGAATTTGAAAGAACTCTAGATATATTTCCTTAGAGGTTTCAAAATTTATTCAAAAGGGTTACAAATTCCTAACTCTCCTCTAAGATAACAAAATCTTTCTTCGCTTAAAGGTTTTGTAAAGATGTCAGCTAATTGTTCTTCAGTGTTTACATAATCTAAACAAATTTCATCATTAGCTACATGTTCCCTTATAAAATGATATCTAATTTCTATGTGTTTTGTCCTTGAGTGTTGAATTGGATTTTTAGTTAAGTTGATTGCGCTAGTGTTATCACATCTTATGGGTGTTTTATTAAGTGTGATACCATAGTCTTCAAGTTGTCGCTTAATCCATAGGATTTGCGCACAGCAACTTCCAGCTGCTACATATTCAGCTTCAGTAGTTGATAATGCAACTGAATTTTGCTTTTTGCTAAACCATGTGATTAAGTTACTTCCTAAGAAATGGCATGCACCACTTGTGCTCTTTCTATCTAATTTACATCCAGCATAATCAGAATCCGAATATGCAATTAGGTTTAATGTAGAGTCTCTAGAATACCATAAACCTACATTTTTAGTTCCATTTAGATATCTTAAAATTCTTTTAACAGCTATTAAATGTGATTCTTTAGGTTCAGATTGAAATCTAGCACATAAACATACTGAAAACATAATATCTGGTCTACTTGCTGTTAAATAAAGAAGGGATCCGATAATACCTCGATAATATTTTTGATCAACTTTTTACCTTCTTCATCTTTGTCCAGCTTGCATGAAGGACTCATTGGAGTTCCGAGGGGTTTCATTGTTTCCATACCAAACTTTTTGAGTAGTTCTCTTGTGTATTTGGTTTGGTTGATAAAGATTCCCTCCTTGCATTGTTTAATTTGGAGTCCAAGGAAGAAGTTGAGTTCTCCCATCATGCTCATCTCGAATTCTCCCTGCATCAACTTTGCAAATTCTTGACAAAGAGAATCGTTAGTAGCACCAAAAATAATGTCATCTACGTATATTTGTACTACAAGTAAATCTTTACTTTTTCTTTTCAAAAACAAGTTTTATCAACATTTCCTCTTGTAAAATCATTTTCTATTAAGAATTTACTTAACCTATCATACCAAGCTCTAGGTGCTTGTTTCAAACCATATAAAGCTTTGTGCAATTTAAAAACGTGATTTGAAAACTCGTGATCTTCAAAACCTGGTGGTTGTTCTACATAAACTTCTTCATTTATAAATCCATTTAAAAATGCGCTTTTTACATCCATTTGAAATAAGTTAAAATTCATATGACATGCAAATGCAAGTAATAGCCTAATGGCTTCTAATCTAGCTACAGGCGCAAAGGTTTCATCAAAATCAATACCTTCCTCTTGATTATATCCTTTAGCAACCAATCTAGCTTTGTTTCTAATTACTATGCCATTTTCATCTAGTTTATTTCTAAAAACCCATTTTGATCCTATTACTGAATGATTTTTAGGTCTTTCAACTAAAGTCCAAACATTATTTCTAGTAAATTGATTTAGTTCTTCTTGCATTGCTAACATCCAATTATTATCTTTTTCAGCTTCTTCTATAGTTTTAGGTTCAATTTGTGATACAAATGCAAGATGATTACTAATATTTCTCATATATGATCTAGTTCTTATTCCTTGAGATGGATCGCCTATAATCAATTCCTTGGGATGACTATGAGCATATCTCCAGTCTCTTGGAAGATCTATATCATTATGATCAATATTGACATCATCGTCCTTATGTGAATCATCATCTTTAGCTTCTTGCTCATGATCAGAAGATACTTCAATATTAAGTTTTTCAAGATCTTTTTCAATTATGTTTGTATCTTCCTCATCATCAATCTTTTCAGATCCAGTTGCTAAAGATTCATCAAAACTACATGTATGGATTCTTCAACTACTAAGGTTTTCTTGTTAAAGATTCTATAAGCTTTACTAGTTGTTGAATAACCTAGAAAAATTCCTTCATCAGATTTAGCATCAAATTTTCCTAAGTTGTTTTTACCATTATTATGAATGAAACATTTACATCCAAATGCATGAAAGTATTTTATATTTGGTTTTCTTTCATTCCATAATTCATAAGGTGTTTTCTTTAAGATTGGTCTTATTAAGGCTCTATTTAAGATGTAACATGCTGTGTTAATTGCTTCCGCCCAAAAATACTTTGGTAAGTTGCTTTCGCATAGCATGGTACGGGCCATGTCTTCTAGAGTCCTATTTTTCCTTTCAACTACACCATTTTGCTGTGGAGTCCTAGGGGCTGAAAAATTATGATTAATTCCATTTTCAGAACAAAAACTTTCAAATAAGTGATTTTCAAATTCTGTTCCATGATCACTTCTTAGAGATACTATAGTAGTGTTTTTCTCATTTGTGACTTTCTTGAAGAATTTCAGGAATATCGAGAAAGTCTCATCTTTGTGAGCTAAAAACATTACCCAAGTATATCTAGAATAATCATCTACAATCACTAGACCATATTTCTTTCCTCCTAGACTTGTGGTTCTAGTTGGTCCGAAAAGATCCATGTGAAGTAGCTCTAGTGCCCTAGAAGTTGAAACAATGTTTTTAGATTTGAAAGAACTTCTAGTTTGTTTTCCAAATTGACATGCATCACATATTTTATTATTTTCAAAATCTAGTTTAGGTAATCCTTTAACTAAATCCATTTTAATTAGTTTTGAAATAAGGTGTGTGCTTGCATGACCTAATCTACGATGCCACAACCAACTAATTTCATTTATGTTAGCATTGTCAGCAATTAAGCAATGATCACTCAAAGATAATTTTTCTAGATCAACCAAGTAAACATTGCCATGTCTATAACCAGTAAATACAATGCTATCATCAATAGAATTAGTTACAGTGCATACAGAAGATTTAAATGAAACATTAAAGTTTTTATCACATAATTGACTTATACTTATTAGATTATGCTTCAAACCATCAACATAAAGTACATTATCAATAAATGTAGATGGAGTTATACGGACTTTACCAAGGCCCATAATTTGACCTTTACCGTTATCGCCAAACGTAACAACTCCACCTTTCTTTTCTTCTAGGGTGATGAATTCATCTTTGTCACCCGTCATATGTCTTGAGCAGCCACTATCAAGGTACCACTTTTTCTTTGATCTTTTGGCTACAAGACATTCCTGCAACATAATTTAAACTTTATGTTTAGGTACCCAAGCTTTCTTGGGTCCTTCATGGTTAGCAGCAACAAAAATTGTTCCTTTCGGAACCCATATTTTCTTAGCTTTAACATTTAACTTGTTGTTATTATTTAACGTTTTGCATTCAAATGATTTATGACCTTTTTCATTACATTTGAAACAAGTTATATTACTTTGGTTGGCTTTTACAAAAATATTCTTTAAAGATTTTTGTTTCCTTAAATGTGTATATCCTAAACCTGCTTTGTCAAAAACAGCTTTTTGACTATCTAAGATCATGTTAAGTTTAGTTGAACTTAAAGTGAATTTCTCAACAATGTCTTTATATTTTTTAACATCTTTCTTAAGAGAGTCATTTTCTTTAACTTGCTGTTCTTTATCTAAAGCTAAAGTTTCTAATTGATCTTTTAAATCTTTTGTTGAGTTTTTAGTTTCAGATTTCAACAAATCTATTTCTTGATTAAGATTATCTCTTTCTTTGCTAAGTTCTTCTTTTTCATTAGTTAAGTTCTTAACTTCTAAAGCTAATTCATTTTTACTTTTAGCTAAGCTAATATTGTCATTTTTCAAAAACTTATACTTCTTTTTCAAGGATTTAAAATCAATCATAAGTTCATTGAAAGCCTCAAACATTTCATCAAATGTAAAGTCATCATTTGAGTTTTCAGAACTTACCTCATTGTCGTTGTCGTCGTCGTTGGCCATGAAGCAGATATTAGCAACTTCTTTTTGTTCTTCTTCTTCGGAAGAAGACTCTTCACTATCAGTCCAAGTTGCCATGTATGCCTTCTTTTTCTTGTAGGCCTTCTTAAGTAAAGGACAGTCATATCTAAAATGCCCTGGCTTTTTGCACTCATAACATACTAAGGGCTCTTTTTCTTTTTCTTTCTCCTTGTCCTTTCTCTTATCCTTTTCTCCATCAATTCTTGCTCCAAATTTCTTTTTATGGAAGGGCCTTTTTCTCATAACTTTCTGAATTTTTTGGCCAAGAGAGCAGTTTCCTCATCATCTTCATCATTACTTTCACTGCTGCTCTCTTCCATTTCTGCAGTCTTGAGGGCAAGTGTTTTCCTTCTTTTTGTATCCTCCTCACATGCTGCTTCATTGTTAACTCGTGGGTCATTAAGGATCCTAGAAGCTCCTCTAAAGGTAATGCATTGAGGTCCTTTGCTTCTTGGATAGCAGTGACTTTCGCTTCCCACGATCTTGGTAGTGACCTAAGAATTTTGCGCACAAGATCAGCATTAGAATAAATTCTACCAAGACTTTTTAAACCATTCACAATATCAGTGAATCTAGTGAACATGCATGTGATGGTTTCAGTTTGTTCCATTGTAAACAATTCATATTTGTGAACCAAAATATTTATCTTTGATTCTTTTACTTGGTTTGTTCCTTCATGAGTTATTTCCAACCTATCCCAAATTTCTTTTGCGGAATTACAAGTTGAGATTCGGTTGAATTCATTTGAGTCTAAGGAACAATATAAAATATTAATGGCTTTAGCATTTAGTTGTGCCATTCTCCTATCATTATCATTCCAATCCCTTTCGGGTTTAGGAACAATTGCCATCAATAAGGTGTGTGGGTGTACTAGGTCCATTATTATTACTCCCCACAATTCATAGTCCGAAGCTTGAATGAATATTCTCATTCTAGCTTTCCAATATGAATAGTTGGTTCCATTAAATAAAGGAGGTCGATTCGTAGAATGACCTTCAGCAAAACTGAACCACTTTGTGTTGCCATATGGATCTTTAGCCCTTGATCGTGAGATCAAATTCTAAATGAGCACTTGCTCTGATACCAATTGTTGGCCCAGATGGCAACCCAAGAGGGGGGGGGTGAATTGGGTTCTTAAAAATTTAAGACTTTTTAGAAGATTTAAACTGATTTGCTCAAGATGTGCAAGTGAGTGAAATTAACTAATAAGCAATGCACAAGCAATTAATAAAGAGAGATAGAGAGAGAAAATATAGCACGGCAAACACAAGATAATTTTATAGTGGTTCGGTGCAACCAACACCTACGTCCACTCCCAAGATTCACTTGGGTCCACACTATAATCTCTCTAGATTACAGCCGAGTTGTTTTCCAAGCTCACAACTCAAACTTGTTGTTTTCCCGGGTGAACAACGAACCCAGCTGGTTTTAACTCGGGCTTACCAGCACAAAACCCTACACGTTGTTTTTCACGGGCTCACAACTAACCCAACACAAGCACTCCGGCTTGCAACGAGGTATATCAACCTCCACTGATTCAATCCACTGATTGAATCAGCAAACAATTAGAATAAAAGTGTTTGGATAATGAAATGCTCCCCTTGAGCAAATATACAAATGAAGTACAAAATAAAGAGTTAGAAAAGCCTGATAGTATTGCAGATGGTAGTGGCTTTGGCTTTCTTCCTTCTTCTCTTTAACTCCTCTTGAAGTGTTGAATCACGCCTCAGCAAGATTCTTGACCGTTGAAGACTTTGGAGTTGAGATGAAGCTTTTTCTCCTTTTGAAAATCCTCCGATTTGACTTTGAAATGCTTGTGGATTTTCTTTTGATCTTGTGGATTGATGAGAAGGAGCAGACGAACTTCCTCTTGGATTTCACTCCTTTTGAATCACTCTCCTTTGAGCTAGATGATTTTTCCAATATGCTCTGTTTTTCCCTCTTTTCAAAAGATATTCTTTTCTCTCTTTTTGATTTTCTCTTGATTGTTTTGATTTGAAAAGAGCTCCTCTATTTATAGAATCTGCAAAAATATATCCGTTAGAGACAAAGAAAAATAGCCGTTATTTGAAAATCTTACCGTTGGGGCTGATGTGTCATCGTTAAAAATCGCGCCCAGATTTCGCGGAGTCGACTCGAGCTTTGTGGGAGTCGGCTCGAAGTCGATTACTAAAAATAGAAACATTTTAAGCATTGAAGGGTCGACTCGCGAAAACTAAAGTGTCGGCTCGCGAAAGTTGGGAGTCGACTCGAGGAAAATGGGGAGTCGACTCGAGAAGTGCTCAAAAAATATGGTTTCTGTTGTTTGAGCGGAGTCGGCTCGCACAGACAGGAGTCGGCTCGCACAGAGTCAGGGGTCGACTCTTGAAAACCAAGGGTCGACTCGAGAAAATCAGAAAACTCTGTGGCTAACAGGAGTCGACTCGGAAACCCTTGAGTCGGCTCGGGAACGATACAAAAATCAGAAAAATGTTCTGATAGACTTTAAAACTTGTCCCTAATAAATTTAAAATATAAATTTGACTTGAATACATTAAATATGACATTAAGTATGGATTCAAGACATGTTTCAAGAATTCATAGATTTGAATTATAATGTGTAAAAATTCCTTTTTGAAATCTTTTAAGCATAGAGCTTGAAACTCCTTTTTCTAATAGATTCAAAACTCATTAAATATAACCATTGATAGTCCATTCCTTTCAATTTGAATAAGCTCAAGGTTTTTGATAAATAAACACATTGTATTCTTTAAGGTACTCATGGCTTTTGGAAATCATCAAAATCAATAACGTTGGGGCAATTATGTTTCAATAATTTCTCAACACAAGTCAATCAGAAAATTCTTTGATTTTTGATACGTTCCAGAGCTGACTCTAGAGTTTCAGAGTCGACTCCACTCAGAATACAAAATGTTTGTCTGTCTCGAGTCGACCCTGTGATTTCATGAGTCGACCCCCGATTCTGTCGAGCCGATTCCATGACTGTGCGAGTCGACTCTGCTCAAACTCCAGAGGAGTGTTTTTCTGAGCATTTCGCGAGTCGACCCCCAACTTTTCATGAGTCGACCCCCGACTGTCAGGAGTCGACACCTTATTTTTGATGAGTCGATCCTTTGACTTTCTGAGTATTTCTATTTTGGTATCACGACTTCGAGCCGACTCGCGAAAAGTAGGAGTCGACTCCAGCAAATCTGGGCGAGATTTTTCTGAATGCCAACTCAGCGTCAACGGTAAGATTTTTAATCAACGGCTATTTTTCTTTGTTTCTAACGGCTATATTTTTGCAGAATCTATAAATAGAGAAGCCGTTTTCAAATCAAAGAGGCACAAATAGAGAGATATTCACTTCAAGAGAAAAGAAGAGAAAAATCGAAAAAACAGAGCTTCACTTGAAAAAAATCCATGATTCAAAATAGAGTGAAAGAAAAAGTGTGAAATCAAAGGAAGCTCCTTCTGTGCTCAAGCTCAACAATCCAAGGAAGCTTCAGAAGAAAACCCAAGAGCTTTTCAAGAGCATCTCAAGTGATTTTCAACACTCAAAGAAAAGAGGAAAAGCTCAAATCAACTCCAACGTACTGTCCGTGAAGAATTCGAGCTGAGGCCCGATTCTACACTTCAAAGGAGTTGAGGAAAAGAAGAAAAGAAGAAAAGCTCAAAAGCCAACCAACTACAAATCAGGCTTTTCTAAACTTTATTCTTCTTATATTTGATTATCTGCTCATTAAGGAGCTTTGTAACTGAAAAAAATATTTCTATTCTTTGTGTCTAGTTCAATCTGGGGAATTGAACTAGTTGAGGTAGTCTTACCTCGGTACAAGCTTGGTAAAGCTTGTGTTAGGGTTTTAGTGCTGGTGAGCCCTTGAAAACCAGCTGGGTTCGTTGTGATCCCGGGAAAACAACAAGTTTGAGTTGTGAGCTTGTAAAACAACTCTGCTGTAATCAAGAAAGATTATAGTGTGGACCCAAGTGAATCTTGGGAGTAGACGTAGGTGTTGGATACACCGAACTACTATAAAATCTTTGTGTTTGCTGTGCTTTCATTGACTCTTTCTCTATCTCTATTTTATTCACTGCACTTTGCATTTACATTGCTATTGCCTTCATTCATCTCAAAGCAAACTACTTTAAAAGGCTAATTTTTTAAAGAACCCAATTCACCCCCCCTCTTGGGTTGTCATCTGGGCCAACAATTAGGTTCTTTAAAAAATTTAACACTTAAAACTTAAAACCTATCTTACAAGGATTAAGTGAACTTGTGAAGTGAAGCAATAATGTAAAACACAATAAGAGAGAGATAGAGACAATCACTACAAATACAAGATATTTATAGTGGTTCGGTGTATCCCACACCTACGTCCACTCCCAAGCAACTCTTGGGTCCACACTAAAATCCACTGATTACAGTTGAGTTGTTTTACAAGCTCACAACTCTAACTTGTTGTTTTACATGAGGTCACAATAAACCTAGCCGGTTTTTATAGGTTCACCAGCACAAAACCCAACCCCAAGCTAAACTAGCTTGTCCCCGAGGTAATCTACCTCAACCAATTCAATCCCCACGATGAATTAGTAAACAACAATTCAAAATAATATTTACAACAAAGTAAAGCTCCTTAAATGAGCAAATAATCAATGTAAATAAACAAGGATAAGAAAAGCCTGATTGAAGCCAAGTAGATTTGAGCTTTTCTTCTTTTCTTCTTTTCCTCCTCTCTTTGAATGGTTGAATCAAGCTTCAGCTTTGATTCTAGACCGAAATCTGTTGGAGAGAACTTTGAGAAAATAGGGCTTTTGCTCTTCTTCTCTTCTCTTTTGAAAATCCTCCGAATTTGAACTTTTAGGGCTTAGGATTTCTCTTGAATCTCTCTTTGAAAGATAGATGTGAACTCAGAGATTTTTCCTTTAAATATCTCTCAATTTTTCCATTGCTTTCTCTCTATTTCTGTTCTTCTTTTCAAACGGATGAATCCCTCCTTTTATAGAGTCTTAATCCAAGATTGGGTGAGAAAATAGCCGTTACAAAGTACCTTGGATGATTCTCCACGCAAGAAAATAGACCCGTTGAGAGTTAGGTCAGAAAATATATCTGTTATAGCTGATCTGGCACTTTGAAATTCGTCCTTGATAGGTTGGAGTCGGCTCCAACTTTTCATGTGTCGGCTCCAAATCATCTTTCCATAAATAGCAAAAATTAATCTGACATGGAGTCAGCTCCGACTTTACAAAGTGTCGACTCCCCGTTGACTAGAGTCGGCTACCGATTTCTGATGTGTCGGCTCCAGAAATTGCTCCAAAAAATATAGTCTTTGTAACTCAGGTTAGAGTCGGCTCCGCCAGGTCAGGTGTCGGCTTCGAAACTTCAGGTGTCTATTCCGAAACTCTAGGTGTCGACTCCGAACCATAGCGAAAATTTAGAACTATTCTGATATGCTCTGGAGTCGGCTCGAGACTGTTAGGTGTCGGTTCCAAGTTCTGAACTTAGATAAATTCCATTGAAATTCGATTCAAAACTGATTTCTAAGTGCCATTTGGATAAATAACCAATCTTAATTCCGGAAACACTTATCAAATCTATCATAAACACAATGAATATACTCATGGCTTTTGTTAATCATCAAAATCATTTAATTGGGTAAATAATTTCTCAATAATTTTTCCAACAATCTCCTCCTTTTTGATGATGACAAAAACATTGAGTATATGCATAATCAATTAATGCATAACGGACAAAACATTTTAAAATTAAGGTTAAGCTCCCCCTTAATGAGATAGCTCCCCCTATGTTGATGCATATGTTAAGTTCATTGAAATGGTATGCATATCTTAATGCTATTTGTTATAAATTGTCATTTAAATAGCTTAATATCCTTTCTCCCCTTTGCATGCATATACATGATGCATATATACTTTCTCCCCTTTGCATGCATATACATGATGCATATACGAAAACAACCTTTCTCCCCCTTTTTTGTAGTCAACAAAAACGTTTAGAAGGCGCATTAAGGCTTAAATTAATATCAATTATAGGAATCAAATTCAAAGTTCAAAACAAAGTCCAAGTCAATTATCAAAATTCAAGTATGATATTCATTGAATACTCAAAACTTCATTACATCATTCATATAATCAACATACTTCATTACATCATTCATGTTGACCCAATTATTGATTTTGATGATTAATAAAGGAATTGAGTATATTCATTGTGTTACTAATAAATTTAACAAGTGTTTTAGGGCTCAAAAATATTTGTTTAATCAAAAGGCATCAAGAAACGTGTTTTGAATCAAGTGCCAAGGTAAGTTTCAAAACTCAGAGCCTGGAGTCGACACTAGAAAGTCTGGAGCCGACCCCATGGCCAATCAAATATCTTTCTATTTTTGATACGGTTCGAAGCCGACACCCAAAGTTTCGGAGCCGACACCCAGAGTTTTGGAGTCGACACTTACAGTGTCTGGAGCCGACTCCAACATGGGGACAGAACGCATGATTTTTGACTACCTTGGAGCCGACACTTACAGTCTTTTGGAGCCGACACCTGAACATGGTGAGCTGACACTTTACTTTTTTGGAGCCGACTCCTCAACGAGCTCAGAACTTTCTATTTTTTGATACACGACTTGGAACCGACAATTAAAAAGTTGGAGCCGACTCCAACCTGTCAGGAATGGATTTTTAAATTGCCAGATCAGCTCAAACGGTAATATTTTCTTTACCTAACCCCTAACGGCTATATTTCATGTATGGAAAAACTTTTCAGGTACTTTCCAATGGCTAGTTTCACACCCAAAAATGAATTAAACAGAATCTATAAAAGGGGGAAGAGCGTTCGTTTGAAAAAAAAAAAGAGAGGAAAAATGAAAAATATAGAGAAATCATATTGAAAAAAATCCGAGAGGTCTTGAGCAAGAAATCAAAGAAAAGAATCAATGTTCAAATTCTTCCACTCCAAAAAGCTCAAAGAGAAATCCAAGGCGTTCAACTTGAAAAATCGAAGGATTTTTTAAAAGAAGAAAAAGCCCTATTTTTGTGATTTCCCAACTTCTCATCTGCAACATTTATGAAGAATCGGAGTTGAGGCTTGATTCAACATCTCAAAAGAGAAGAGGAAAAGAAGAAAAGAAGAAAAGCTCAAATCTAATCATCTTCAAATCAGGCTTTTCTAAACTTGTTTATTTACTTTGAATATTTGCTCATTTAAGGAGCTGTGTGTTATTGTAAACATTATTCTTTCTTGTTTTTGCTAGTTCAATCAGGGGGATTGGATTAGTGGAGGTAGTATACCTCGGGACAAGCTAGATTAGCTTGTGTTAGGGTTTTATGCTGGTGAGCCCGAAAAACCAGCTGGGTTTGTTGTAATCCCTGGGAAAACAATAAGTTTTGAGTTGTGATCTTGTAAAACAACTCGGCTGTAATCTAGTTGATTATAGTGTGGACCCAAGTGAAACTTGGGAGTGAACGTAGGTGTTGGATATATCGAACCACTATAAAATTCTTATGTTTGTCATGCTTTAATTGTCTCTCTCTCTATCTCTTCATTTGTGATTAAAATTTATTCTGCACTTAATTATTTCAAAGCCAATAATTTTAAAAGGTTAAAATTTTTAAGAACCCAATTCACCCCCCCTCTTGGACTGCCATCTAGGCCAACAATTGGTATCAGAGCAAGTGCTCATTTGAATTTGGTCTAACGATCAAGAGCTAAAGATCCAAATGGCGGCTCAAGCTAGTTCATCTTACTTAGAAGGTCAATCCACTAATCGACCTCCTTTGTTTAATGGAACTAATTATGGTTATTGGAAAGCTAGGATGAAAATTTTTATTCAAGCACTTGACTATGACTTATGGGGTATCATAGTTAATGGTCCACACACACCCATAATTAGAGTAGATAACATGGTGATTCCTAAGCCGAAAACGGAATGGGATGAACATGATAAAAAGTTGGCACAACTTAATGCCAAGGCTATGAATGTTTTATATTGTTCACTAGATGCAAATGAATTTAATTGAATTTCTACAAGTATTTGTGAAAGAAATTTGGGATAGATTAGAGATTACCCATGAGGGTACAAATCAAGTTAAAGAATCAAAGATTAATATTTTAGTGCATAAATATGAATTATTTAGCATGGAACAAACTGAAGCCATCACATGCATGTACACAAGATTTACTAATATTATAAATGGTTTGAAAAGTCTGGGTAAGACCTATACTAATTCTGAACTTGTGCGTAAAATTCTTAGGTCACTTCCAAAATCATGGGAAGCGAAGGTGATTGCCATCCAAGAAGCAAAGGACTTAAATGTGTTACCTTTGGAAGAGCTACTTGGATCCTTGATGACTCATGAGCTAACAATGAAACAACATCAAGAGGAGGAAGTCAAGAAAAAGAAGACAATCGCTCTCAAAGCTGCAGAAAAGGATATAAGCAGCAGTGATGAAGAAGAGGAAGATGACGAGACAACTCTTCTTGCAAGAAAATTTAAGAAATTCATGCAAAGAAGGAGACCCTTCCACAAGAAGAAATCTAAAACAAAAATGGAAAAGAAAAGGAGAAAGAGAAGGACAAAGAAAAAGAAAAGGAGCCCTTAATTTGTTATGAGTGTAAGAAACCAGGGCATTTTAGATATGACTGTCCTCAACTGAAGAAAGCCTACAAGAAGAAAAAGAAGGTGTATGTTGCAACTTGGAGCGACAGCGATAAATCCTCTTTAGAGGAAGAACAAAAAGAAGTTGCAAACATTTGCTTTATGGCAAACGATGACAACGAGGTAAGTTCTGAAAACCCTTGTGATGATTTCGCATTTGATGAATTGTTTGAAGCTTTTAATGAACTAGTTGATGATTTTAAAGCCTTGAAAAAGAAATACAAATTTTGAAAAACGATAATTCAATTCTTATTAAAGAAAAGATAATCTTACTCATGAGATTGAGATGCTGAAATCTGAAAATGATAATTTAACAAAAGAAAGAGAATCAATCTCCAATGAAAATGATAAATTAAAGAAGGAAGTTGATAAATATAAAAATATTATTGATAAATTCACTAATAGTTCTGAAAAACTTAATTTATTATTGAGTAATCAAAGAGCTATATTTGATAAGGCTGGATTAGGATATAGGCCTAACATAAAACAAAAGTTTGTCAAAAACTTTTTAGAAAAGAACCAAATAAAGATGATGTTACATGTCATTATTGTAACAAGAAAGGCCATAAATCCTATGAATGTAAGGCAAGAAATAGTAACAAGAATTTAAGTAGTAAAGAAAAGAAAATATGGGTTCCCAAAGGAACAATCTTTTATACTACTAACCATGAAGGACCCAAGAAGGCTTGGGTACCTAAATATAAGATTTGATCATTTTTGCAGGAGTGTCTTGCGGCCAAAAGAGCAAAGCAAAAGTGGTATCTCGATAGTGGCTGCTCAAGACACATGACGGGTGACAAGGATCAATTCATCACCCTTGAAGGCAAAAGAGGAGGAGTTGTTACGTTTGGTGACAATGGCAAAGGCCAAATCATGGGGTTTGGTAAAATTCAAATAACTCCCTCCACATATATTGAAAATGTTTTATATGTCAATGGTTTAAAACATAATCTAATTAGTATTAGTCAATTATGTGATAAAGGTTTTAAAGTATCATTTGAAGCTTCTATCTGCACTGTTTCTAATCCCATTGATAATAGCATTGTTTTTACTGGAAATAGAAATGGCAATGTATACTTGATTGATTTAGACAATTTGTCTACTAGTAATCATTGCTTAGTTGCTAATAATGCTAATATGAATGAGATTGGTTGGTTATGGCATCGTAGATTAGGTCATGCAAGCACACACCTAATTTCAAAATTAATTAGAATGGATTTAGTAAAAGGTCTTCCACAACTAGATTTTGAAAATAACAAAATTTGCGATGCATGTCAATTTGGAAAACAAACTAGAAACTCTTTCAAAACTAAAAATATTGTTTCCACTTCTAGGCCACTTGAACTACTTCACATGGATCTTTTTGGACCTACTAGAACCACTAGTCTAGGAGGAAAGAAATATGGTCTTGTGATTGTAGATGATTATTCTAGATACACTTGGGTATTATTTTTAGCTCATAAAGATGAGACCTTTCCATTATTTTTGAAATTCTTCAAGAAGGTCACAAATGAGAAAAACAACACCATAGTGTCTCTTAGAAGTGATCATGGCACTGAATTTGAAAATCATTTATTTGAAAACTTTTGCATTGAAAATGGCATCCATCATAATTTTTCAGCACCTAGAACACCACAACAAAATGGAGTTGTAGAAAGAAAAAATAGAACTTTAGAAGACATGGCCCGTACCATGCTATGTGAAAGCAACCTACCAAAATACTTTTGGGGAAGCTATAAACACGGCATGTTACATTCTTAATAGAGCTTTAATTAGGCCAATCATTAAGAAAACTCCTTATGAACTATGGAACAATAGAAAACCAAACATAAGTTACTTTCATGCATTTGGTTGTAAATGTTTCATTCATAATAATGGTAAAGATAATCTAGGAAAATTTGATGCAAAATCTGATGAAGGCATTTTCTTAGGATATTCAACATCTAGTAAAGCCTATAGAGTGTTTAACAAGAGAAACTTAATTGTAGAAGAATCTATTCATGTAATTTTTGATGAATCTTTAGCATCGAGTTCAGGAAAGATTGATGATGAGGAAGATACAAACATATTAGAAAGAGACATTGAAAAATTGAATATAGATGTATCTTCAGATCATGAACAAGAAGCTAAAGATGATGATTCTCCTAGTGTTGATGTTGTTGATGCAAATCATAATGATGTAGATCTTCCTAGAGATTGGAGATATGCCTATGGTCATCCAAAAGAATTAATTATAGGTGATCCATCTCAAGGAGTAAGAACTAGATCATCAATGAGAAACATCAATAATCATCTTGCATTTGTATCTCAAATTGAACCTAAAACTATTGAAGAGGCTGAAAAAGATAATAATTGGATGTTAGCTATGCAAGAGGAATTAAATCAATTTACTAGGAATAATGTCTGGACCCTTGTAGATAGACCTAAAGATCATTCAGTTATAGGATCAAAATGGGATGAAAATGGCATAGTAATTAGAAACAAAGCTAGATTAGTTGCAAAAGGATATAATCAAGAAGAAGGAATTGATTTTGATGAAACTTTTGCACCTGTAGCTAGATTAGAAGCAATTAGATTATTACTCGCATTTGCATGTCATATGCATATCAATTTATTTCAAATGGATGTTAAAAGTGCATTTTTAAATGGATTTATAAATGAGAAGTTTTTGTTGAACAACCACCTGGTTTTGAAGATCATGAATTTCCAAATCATGTTTTTAAATTGCACAAAGCACTATATGGTTTAAAACAAGCACCTAGAGCTTGGTATGATAGATTAAGTAAATTTCTGATTGAAAATGATTTTACAGAGGAAATGTTGATAAAACCTATTTTTGAAAAGAAAAGATAAGGATTTATTAGTAGTACAAATATATGTTGATGATATTGTATTCGGTGCTACTAACAATCTTTTGTGTCAAGAATTTGCTAAGTTAATGCAGGGTGAATTCGAAATGAGCATGATGGGAGAACTCAACTTCTTCCTAGGACTTCAAATCAAGCAAAGCAAAGAGGGGATTTTCATCAACAAGCAAAATACACAAAGAACTTCTCAAGAAGTTTGGAATGGAGTCAATCAAACCCCTTGGAACACCTATGAGTCTTCATGCAAATTGGACAAAGATGAAGATGGTAAGAAAGTAGATCAAAAACATTATAGAGGTATGATCGGATCTCTTCTTTACTTAACAGCTAGTAGACCAGATATCATGTTTGCTGTTTGTTTATGTGCTAGATTTCAATCTGAACCTAAAGAATCTCACTTAATTGCTGTGAAAAAATCTTAAGATATCTAAGTGGAACTAAAAATGTAGGTTTATGGTATTCTAGAGACTCAACATTAAACTTAATTGCATATTCTGATTCTGACTATGCTGGATGTAAACTAGATAGAAAAAGTACAAGTGGTGCATGTCAATTTTTAGGAAGTAACTTAATCTCTTGGTTTAGCAAAAAGCAAAATTCGGTTGCATTATCAACTGCTGAAGCAGAATATGTTGCAGCTGGAAGTTGCTGTGCTCAAATCCTTTGGATTAAGCGACAACTTGAAGATTATGGCATAACACTTGATAAAACTCCTATTAGATGTGATAATACAAGTGCAATAAATTTAACTAAAAATCCAATTCAACATTCAAGAACAAAACACATTGAAATTAGATATCACTTTATAAGAGAACATGTAGCTAATAATGAAATTTGTCTTGATTATGTTAATACTGAAGAACAATTAGCTGATATATTTACAAAACCTTTGAGTGAAGAGAGATTTTGTTATCTTAGAGGTGAATTAGGGATTTGTGACCCTTTGGAATGATTTTGAAACTCTAAGGAATGACTATCTAGATTTCTATTAATTTCTTGATATTCCTTTCATAATTTTAAGGACAATTATCTAGTCATCTGAGCAATTTGATTCTTCATATTCCAAAGATTTTTTCAAAATTTTATTGAACCTATTTTGACAAGTTTCAGATGTTTGAATCTCATTTTTTTCTCTGAAACTGTCAGTGGAGTCGACACCTCAGTTTGAGGAGTCGACACCTCGTCTGTGTCGCTCTCGGTCCCTGACCTTGGAGCCGACACCCGTATAAGTGGAGCCGACTCCAGTTCGAGCGCTACTGTGTTAGCGACTTGGAGTCGACACCCGACTTTGCGGGAGTCGACACCTGGGGGTCCCAAATTGACTTTATTAGGGCAGAGTCGACACCTTCGTCATTTCATCTTTTCAATCCAAACCAAACTCTTCCCAAACTCTCTCAAAACCTCCCCAACCAAATTCCCTCATTCGAACTTTCCTAAGGATCTAAATGGCACCTAAGCGGAGGGATCGTCTTGGAGTGCCCGTGAACTGGAAGCGTTCGGCGAGGCGACCCATCCGCGAGCCATCTCCGAGCGAGGATTCTCAACCCAATCGGACAATCCAAGCCCTTCTTCTCCTCAGGTAGACACCTTAGCTGAGAGTAATTACCATGGGTAGAAAGGTGATTTTGAATTCTTTGAGTCCGAGGGTTTTTCAATTGGAAATCAAATTAAAGAGCTAGGTTGGGATAAAGTGTGCTCATTAGATGTTCCCACCTATCCGGCCCTAGTCAAGGAATTCTACTTCAATTTATCAAGAGGTGATGGTGGGATTGTAAGTTCTGTTAGAGGTAAAAGAGTCCACCTTACTTTTCAGAAATTAGGAAATCTTTAAGCATTCCTATCATGGATTAGTAGCAGATATTCATAGTGAGAGGTCAGATGCTTGTCAAGGATGTTAGGGAGAGAAGTAACAGAATTTGAAGAGGTTAGGGCTAACCAATTGCCCTTGGAGTTAGATTACTTCATAATATTTGCAGTAGGATTTTATTTCCCAAGACTGGTTTGAGTATGTCTCGGAGCGAGACATAGTGGTGATGGATAGTGTTTGACTGGTCAGCCCATAAACCTTGCTGCAATGATGATTTTCTATATGGCCGAGGCTGGAGGAAAAGGAGATCTTCCCTACCCTATGGTATGATTTTACTATGGTTTTCAGGAGCCAAGGAGTTGTGATTTTGGATAATGAGCCTTCCAAGAACCTTAGGCATACTGATTACTATAGTTTGGCTACTGTGCATCGGATGGGATTTGTGAAGTTAATGGACAATGGGAGAGGAAAGGCATTTGGATGAGAGAGCCACTGAAATGGGTCTTCTGCACCTTTGAGGCTGGTCCGTCTGTGAGGGTTCCTTCACCAGCCTGGCAGTCCTGCTCCAGTTCGGTACCTCCATCTACTTCATCTGTCGGTTTTTCAGATATTCAATTGGAGCAACTTAAAAGTTTACTTGCTGCTCAGAAGGAAGAAATGAAGACTGAGTTTGACAGTCAATTTATGAATTTAAGAGAGACTCTTTATTCTTTGGATGATCGCATTGGTAAAATTGAGTCCACTCTTGGTCTCTGCTGAATCCTTAAGGAATGATCTCAAGAACATATTTGAAGAACTTAAGGATATTGTGGAGACTCAGAAACCTACTCCAAATGCAATGCTGAGCTTCAAGATAAGATTATGACTGCATGTGCATTTGTTGATAGAAGATTAAAGAATTTGTAAGAACTCAGAGTGAAGGATGGGAAGAATTTAGAAGATTACAAAGACTTATTAGAACATGATTATCTTGTATGTAATGACTTTATTATTAGTTTGATGTTTGTTTTAATGAAGAATCTTAAATTTTCATGTAATGAAGTTTGATGTTTGACAATGAAGTTTCACTTTGTAATACCTGACTTTTTGATGTAATGAAATTATCTTTTGATCTATCAATTTTATCATTTTACTCTTCTTAATCTTTTTGTTGATTACAAAAAAGGGGAAGAAAGTTATGTCGTATATGCATTGATTAGTTATGCTTTGATTGGTATTTGATTGGTATTAAATTATTTGGATATGCATTAATTTAAATAAGCTTAAGTGAAAATTGATATAACTGAATTGGTATCAAACATAAAATGTAAAGCAAAAGGAAGAACAATTGTTAAATTGAACTTCATAGGGGGAGCTACCTTATTCAGGGGGAGCTTACCTGTGAGGATCACATATTTGAAAATTTTGATTTGAGAATCCTATGCATATACTCAATGTTTTTATAATCATCAAAAAGGGGGAGATTGTTGACCCAATTATTGATTTTGATGATTAATAAAGGAATTGAGTATATTCATTGTGTTACTAATAAATTTAACAAGTGTTTCAGGGCTTAAAATATTTGTTTAATCAAAAGGCATAAGAAACGTGTTTTGAATCAAGTGCCAAAGGTAAGTTTCAAAATTCAGAGCCTGGAGTCGACACCTAGAAAGTCTGGAGCCGACCCCATGGCCAATCAAATGTCTTTCTGATTTTTGATATGGTCCGGAGCCGACACCCAGAGTTTCGGAGCCGACACCCAGAGTTTCGGAGTCGACACTTACAGTGTCTGGAGCCGACTCCGACACGGGGACAGAACGCATGATTTTTGACTACCTTGGAGCCGACACTTACAGTCTTTTGGAGCCGACACCTGAACATGGCGAGCCGACACTTACTTTTTCGGAGCCGACTCCTCAACGAACTCAGAACTTTCTATTTTTGGATACATGACTTGGAGCCGACACCTGAAAAGTTGGAGCCGACTCCAACCTGTCAGGAACGGATTTTTAAATTGCAGATCAGCTCAAACGGTAATATTTTCTTTACCTAACCCCTAACGGCTATATTTCATGTATGGAAAAACTTTCAGGTATTTTCCAACGGCTAGTTTCACACCAAAAATGGATTAAAGAAATCTATAAAAGGGGAAGAGCGTTTGTTTGAAAAAAAAAGAGAGGAAAAACGGAAAATATAGAGAAATCAATTGAAAAAAATCCAAGAAGTCTTGAGCAAAAAATCAAGAGAAAAGAATCCACGTTCAAATCTTCACTCCAAAAAGCTCAAAGAGAAATCCAAGGCGTTCAACTTAAAAAATCGGAAGATTTTCCAAAAGAAGAAAAAGCTCTGTTTTGTGATTTCCCAACTTCTCATCTGCAACATCTGTGAAGAATCGGAGCTGAGGCTTGATTCAACATCTCAAAAGAAGAGAGGAAAAGAAGAAAAGCTCAAATCCAATCATCTTCAAACAGGCTTTTCTAAACTTGTTTATTTACTTTGAATATTTGCTCATTTAAGGAGCTGTTGTTATTGTAAACATTATTCTTTTTGTTTTTGCTAGTTCAATCAGGGGGATTGAATTAGTGGAGGTAGTATACCTCGGGACAAGCTAGATTAGCTTGTGTTAGGGTTTTGTGCTGGTGAGCCCGGAAAACCAGCTGGGTTCGTTGTGATCCCCGGGAAAACAAGTTTTGAGTTGTGATCTTGTAAAACAACTCGGCTGTAATCTAGTTGATTATAGTGTGGACCCAAGTGGAACTTGGGAGTGGACGTAGGTGTTGGATACACCGAACCACTATAAAATTCTTGTGTTTGCCGTGCTTTAATTGTCTCTCTCTCTATCTCTTCATTTGTGATTAAAATTTATTCTGTACTTTTATTTCAAAGCCAATAGTTTTAAAAGGTTAAAATTTTTAAGAACCCAATTCACCCCCCCCCCTCTTGGGCTGCCATCTGGGCCAACAATTCATATAATCAAAATACAAACTAAACATCAAAGAGTAAGTACATCAAAATGTAAATCAAACATCAAAAGCTAATAACATCAAAAAGTATCAAAATCTAAAAATCTAAGAAGCCTCTTGAGTTCTTCTAAAATCTTTCCCATGCCCTCACTTTGTATCTTGATAAAATCATTTAGTCTTCTGTCAATAAAAGCAGATGCAGTAGTAATTTTTTCTTGTAACTCCGTATTGCACTTTGAATATGTATCAGAATCTCCTCCAATGTCCTTGATCTTCTCAAAAATTTGCATTAAATAACTTTTCAAGGCCTCAGAAGTAATTCCAAAGGATGATTCAATTCTGCTTACTTTATCTTCCAAGGAGTAATACATCTCCCTTAAGCTCAAAAGTCTATTATCCAGTTCAATCTTCATTTCTTCTTTATGACAAGCAAAGAGTTCTTTTAACTGTACCAACTGAGCATCAGAAAATCCAGTAGAAGTCTGAGCAAAAGAAGTAGGAGCTAGAGTAGGTGCTGAGGGTGCAGGACAGCTAGGGCTTGGTGAAGTATGCCTCACTGAAGGCTCTGCCTATGATGTACCAGGGGCCATAGTATCTATTTCAGCTACTCTGTCTTCCAAATTTCCTTTTCTTTCCCAATTTCCATTGATTTTCATGAAACCCATACGATGCACAGTAGCTAAGCTATAATAGTCAGTGTGCCTTAAATTCTTCATGGGTTCACTATTTGAAATAATTACACTTTGGCTCTGAAATGCTAATGTCAAAACCATGCCGTAAGGCAAAGTATATCTCTTCTTGTTGCCTGCCTCAGCCATGTACCAGATCATCATACCAGCTAAATTAATTAGCTGACCTGTCAGAACACTGTCCATGATAACAATGTCTTGCTCCGAGATATACTCAAATCTACCGGTCTTTGGAAATAAAATCCGATCACAAATATTATGCAATAATCTTAGCTCTAGGGGCAACTGGTTTGCCCTAACTTCCTCAAATTCTGTAACATCCCTTCGTAGCATTCTTGATAATGCTCATGATCTATCACTATAGGAATTTGCAATTAGTCCAATAACAGGAATTTCTAATAGGTTTCCAAGAATATCAGAAGTCAGGTGAATCCTCTTTCCTCTAACAGAACTTACAAGACCTCCATCTCCTCTTGACAAGTTACAGTAAAATTCTTTAACCAAGGCAGGATAGGTAGGTACATCAATAGAGCAAACTTTCTCCCAGCCTAAATTCTTTATCTGCCGCCCAATAGAAAAGCCCTCTTCTTCAAAAAAATGAAAATCAACCTTTCTCCCCATGGTAATAACACGCCCAGCAAGAGTGTCTACCTGAGGCGAAGAAGGATAGGGAATCGCACTTGGTGTGGATGCAGACGAAGAGGACGAAGAGCTAGGTGAAGGCTGCCATGCCGGATGCCTCACGGTTCTCTTTCCCGTCGTCACCGCTCCAAACACCGATCCCCTATGTTTGGGTACCATTGAGTGCTAGGGAAAGGTTAATTTGAGAAATCTTGGGTTTTGAGAAGAGTTGGGAAGAGTTTGGAAAGGTTAGGAATCGATTGAAATGAGAGAGGAGTCGACTCTGCCCTAGATAAGTCAACCTGGGACCACTTAGAGTCAACTCCCGCAAAGCGAGGTGTTGGCTCCAGGTCGCTAATACAGTCAGCGTCCGAAGTGGAGTCAACTATGGAAAAGCAGGTGTCGGCTCCAAAGTCTCAGACAAAACTGGAGTCGACTCCCATACCAGAGGAGTCGGCTCCAAGACAGTTTCAAAAAAAAAAAAAAGAGTTTCAAAGGATCTGAAACTTGTTCGAAAAATCTTCAAATTTTGGATAAATCAACCTTGGAATGTGATGAATCAAAGGGTTCAAATATCTAGATAAATTTTCCTTAAAATTATAAGAAAATTAGAAAAAATGATTGAATTCTAAATAATCATTCCTAGAAGATTTAAAAATCATTCTAATGGATCACAAACTCCTAATTCTCCTCTAAATAACAAAATCTTTCTTCACTTAGGGGTTTTGTAAAAATGTTAGCTAATTGTTCATCAGTACAAACATAATCAAGACAAATGTTATTATTAGCTACATGTTCTCTAATAAAATGATATCTAATTTTAATGTGTTTAGTTCTTGAATGTTGGATTGGATTTTTAGTCAAGTTTATTGCACTAGTGTTATCACATCTAATTGGTGTTTTATCAAGTGTTATACCATAATCTTCAAGTTGTCGCTTAATCCAAAGGATTTGAGCACAGCGCAACTTCCAGCTATAACATATTCAGCTTCAGCAGTTGATAATGCAACTAAATTTTGCCTTTTGCTAAACCAAAAGATTAAGTTACTTCCTAAAAATTGGCATGCACCACTTGTACTCTTTTCTATCCAATTTATAACCAGCATAATCAGAATTAGTATATGCAATCAAATTTAATGTTGAGTCTCTAGAATACCATAATCCTACATTTTTAGTTCCATTTAGATATCTAAGTATTCTTTTTACTGGAATTAAGTGTGATTCTTTAGGTTTAGATTGATATCGTGCACATAAACATACAGCAAATATGATATTTGGTCTACTAGTTGTTAAGTAAAGTAGTGAACCGATCATACCTCTGTAATATTTTTGTCAATAGGCTTACCATCTCCATCTTTATCTAACTTGCATGAAGGACTCATTGGTGTTCCGAGAGGTTTGACTTGTTCCATACCAAACTTCTTAAGAATTTCTTTTGTGTACTTTATTTGGTTGATGAAAATTCCATCTCTTTCTTGTTTGATTTGAAGTACTAGGAAGAAGTTGAGTTCTCCCATCATGCTCATCTCGAATTCACCCTGCATTAACTTTGCAAATTCTTGACACAAAAGATTGTTAGTAGCACCGAATACAATATCATCTACATAAATTTATACTACCAATAAATCTTTATCTTTTCTTTTCAAAAATAAGGTTTTATCAATATTTTCTCTAGAAAAATCATTTTCAATTAGAAATTTGCTTAATCTATCATACCAAGCTCTAGGTGCTTGTTTTAAACCATAAAGTGCTTTGTGTAATTTAAAAACATGGTTTGGAAATTTATGATCTTCAAAACCTAGTGGTTGTCCTATAAAAAACTTTCTTATTTATAAAACCATTTAAAAATGCACTTTCAACATTCATTTGAAATAAATTAATGTTCATATGACATGCAAATACAAGTAATAGTCTAATTGCTTCTAATCTAGCAACAGGTGTAAAAGTTTCATCAAAATCAATTTCTTCTTCTTGATTATATCCTTTTGCAACTAATCTAGCTTTATTTCTAATTACTATGCCATTTTCATTTAATTTATTTCTAAATATCCTTTTAGATCCTATAACAGAATGACCTTTGGGTCTATCAACTAAGGACCATACATTATTCCTAATAAATTGATTTAATTCCTTTTGCATAGCTAATTTCTAATTATTATCTTTTTTAGCTTCTTCAATAGTTTTAGGTTCTATATGAGACACAAATGCAAGATGATTATTGATGTTCCTCATTGATGATCTAGTTCTTACTCCTTGAGATGGATCACCTATGATTAAATCCTTAGGATGACCATAAGCATATCTCCAATCTCTAGGTAGAACTTCATCATTACAAGTAGTATCAATAACATCATTCTTAGGTGAGTCATCATCTTTAGCTTCTTGTTCATGATCTGAAAATATATCTATATTCAATTTTTCAATATCTCTTTCAAGCAAAATTGTATCTTCCTCATCATCAATCTTATCAGAACTTAATGCTAAAGACTCATCAAATACTACATGAATTGATTCTTCTACAATTAAATATTTCTTGTTAAATACTCTATATGCTTTACTAGATGTTGAATAACCTAAAAATATTCCTTCATCAGATTTGGTGTCAAATTTCCCAAGATTATCCTTACCATTGTTATGAATAAAACATCGACAACCAAATGCATGAAAATAACTAATGTTAGGTTTCCTATTATGCCATAGTTCATAGGGAGTTTTCTTAAGAATTGGCCTAATTAAAGCTCTATTAAGGATGTAACATGCTATTTTTATAGCTTCCACCCAGAAGTACTTTGGGAGTTGGCTTTCACATAGTATGGTACGGGCCATATCTTCTAATGTTCTATTTTTTCTTTCTACGACTCCGTTTTGTTGTAGTGTTCTAGGTGCAGAAAAATTATGATGAATGTCATTTTCAATGCAAAAAATTTTAAATTGATGATTTTCAAATTCTGTGCCATGATCACTTCTAAGAGATACTATGGTGTTATTTTTCTCATTTGTGACTTTCTTGAAGAATTTCAGGAATATCGAGAAAGTCTCATCTTTATGAGCAAAAAATAATACCCAAGTATATCTAGAGTAATCATCTACTATCACAAGACCATATTTCTTTCTCCTAGACTGGTGGTTCTAGTAGGTTCAAAAAGGTCCATATGAAGTAGTTCGAGTGGCCTAGTAATTGAAACAATATTTTTAGATTTGAAAGAATTTTTAGTTTATTTTCCAAATTGACATGCATCACAAATTCTATTATTTTCAAAATCTAACTTTGGAAAACCTTTAACTAAATCTATTCTAATTAATTTTGAAATTAATTGTGTGCTTGCATGACCTAATCTATGATGCCATAGCATCTGATCTCATTAACCTTAGCATTATCAGCGATTAAGCAATGGTTACTAGTAGACAAATTGTCTAAATCAATTAAGTACACATTGCCATTACTATTACCAATAAATATAATGCTATTGTCTATTGGATTAGAAAAGTGCAAATAGAAGCTTCAAATGAAACTTTGAAATATTTATCACACAATTGGCTAATGCTAATTAAGTTATGCTTTAAACCAACAACATGTAAAATATTTTCTATAAAAGTGGATGGAGTTATTTGAATTTTACTAAATCCCATAATTTGGCCTTTGCCATTGTCTTTAAAGGTAACAACTCCTCTTTATCTTCAAGGGTGATGAATTATTCCTTGTCACCCGTTATGTGTCTTGAGCAGCCACTATCAAGATACCACTTTCTTTTTGATCCTTTGGCCACAAGACACTCCTGTAAGATAATTAAATCTTATGTTTAGGTACCCAAGCTTTCTTGGGTCCTTCATGGTTAGTAGCAATAAAGATTATTCCTTTTGAAACCCATATTTTTTTGCCTTTAATATTTAAATTCTTATTAGTTTTTCTAAAATTGCATTCATAAGATTTATGTCCTTTTTCGTTGCAATGATAACATGAAATATCATTTTTCTTTAGAAAGAAATTATTGACATATTTTTGTTTCATGTGTGGTTTATATCCTAAACCAACTTTATCAAATATAGCTCTTTGATTACTTAAAAGCAAATTTAGTTTTTCTGAGCTATATGTAAATTTATCAACAATGTTCTTATGTTTATCAATTTTTTTCTTCAAATTAATATTTTCATTAGAAATTAATTTCTTTTCTTTTAAAATATTTTTATTTTTAGATTTTAAAATTTTAACCTCAAGAATTAGTTCATTTTTCTCTTTGAGAAGATTTAGGTTTTCAGTTTTCAAAGATTTGTTTTTATTCTTAAAACCTTAAAATCACTAACTAATTCATTGAAAGCATCATACAATTTATCAAATGTAAAATCATCATTAGGGGTTTCAGTACATATCTCATTGTCATCGTTTGCCATGAAGCATATGTTTGCAACCTCTTTTTATTCTTCTTCAGATGAAGACTCTTCACTATCACTCTAAGTTGCAACATAGGCTTTCTTCTTCTTCTTCTTGTAACCCTTCCTTAGTTGAGGACATTCATATCGAAAATGCCCCAGCTTTTTGCATTCATATCATGTCAAGGGTTCTTTTTCTTTATCTTTATCCCTTTCTTTTTCTCTTTCTCCTTCCATTTTGATTACTGATTTTCTTTTATGGAAGGGTCTCCTTCTTTGCATAAACTTTCTAAACTTCTTTGCAAGGAGAGCTGTTTCATCATCTTCTTCTTCTTCCTCACTGCTGCTTATTTCCTTTTCTGCAGCCTTAAGTGCTATGGTTCTTTTCTTCTTGACTTCTTCCTCTTGATGCTGCTTCATTATCAGCTCATGGGTCATCAAGGATCCAAGTAGCTCCTCCAAAGGTAGAACATTCAAGTCTTTGGCTTCTTGGATTGCAGTTACTTTTGTTTCCCATGTTCTTAGAAGAGATCTAAGAATTTTACGCACCAATTCAGAATTGGTATAAGTCTTACCAAAACTTTTCAAACCATTAACAATATCAGTGAATCTAGTGTACATGCATGTGATTGATTCAGTTTGTTCCATGCTAAATAATTCATATTTGTGCACTAGAATGTTAATTTTGGATTCTTTTACTTGGTTAGTACCCTCATAGGTAACTTCTAGTCTATCCCAAATTTTTTGGCTGAGATGCAAGTAGATATTCTATTGAATTCATTTGCATCCAAAGAACAATATAAAACATTCATGGCTTTTGCATTGAGCTGAGCCATTTTCCTATCATTCTCATTCCAATCCCTTTCGGGCTTAGGAACTATTGAACCATCTACAATGTGTGTGGGTGTACTAGGTCCATTTGTAATGACACTCCATAATTTATAATCTAAAGCTTGAATGAAAATCCTCATTCTTGATTTTCAATATGAATAATTAGAGCCATTGAACAAAGGTGGCCTATTAGTGGATTGACCTTCAGCAAAAGATGATCCAGCTTGTGTTGCCATTTGTATCTTTAACTTTTGATCGTTAGATCAACTAGAAATGAGCACTAGCTCTGATACAAATTGTTGGCCCAGATGGCAACCCAAGAGGGGGGGTGAATTAGGTTCTTTAAAAAATTTAACACTTAAAACTTAAAACCTATCTTACAAGGATTAAGTGAACTTGTGAAGTGAAGCAATAATGTAAAACACAATAAAAGAGAGAGAGATAGAGGCAATCACTACAAACACAAGATATTTATAGTGGTTCGGTGTATTCCACACCTACGTCTACTCCTAAGCAACTCTTGGGTCCACACTATAATCCACTGATTACAGTTGAGTTGTTTTACAAGCTCACAACTCTAACTTGTTGTTTTACATGGGGTCACAATGAACCCAGCCGGTTTTTATGGGTTCACCAGCGCAAAACCCAACCCCAAGCTAAACTAGCTTGTCCTCGAGGTAATCTACCTCAACCAATTCAATCATCCTGATTGAATTAGTAAACAACAATTCAAAATAATATTTACAACAAAGTAAAGCTCCTTAAATGAGCAAATAAGCAATGTAAATAAACAAGGGTAAGAAAAGCCTGATTGAAGCCAAGTAGATTTGAGCTTTTCTTCTTTTCTTCTTTTCGGTCTTTCTTTTGAATGGTTGAATCAAGTTTCAGCTTTGATTCTTGACCGAAATCTGTTGGAGAGAACTTTGAGGAAATAGGGCTTTTGCTCTTCTTCTCTTCTCTTTTGAAAATCCTCCGAATTTGAACTTTTAGGGCTTAGGATTTCTCTTGAATCTCTCTTTGAAAGATAGATGTGAACTCAGAGATTTTTCCTTTAAATATCTCTCAATTTTTCTATTGCTTTCTTTCATTTCTATTCTTCTTTTCAAATGGAAGAATCCCTCCTTTTATAGAGTCTTAATCCGAGATTAGGTGAGAAAATAGCCGTTACAAAGTACCTTGGATGATTCTCCATGCAAGAAAATAGATTCATTGAGAGTTAGGTGAGAAAATATATCTATTATAGCTGATCTGGTACTTTTGAAAATCGTCCTTGATAGGTTGGAATCGGCTCCAACTTTTCATGTGTCGGCTCCAAATCATCTTTCCATAAATAGCAAAAATTAATCTAACATGGAGTTGGCTCTGACTTTACAAAGTTTCAACTCCCCGCTGACTGGAGTCGGTTTCCTATTTCTGATGTGTCAGCTCCAAAAATTGCTCCAAAAAATATAGTCTCTGTAACTTAGGTTAGAGTCAGCTCCGTCAGGTCGAGTGTCAGCTCTGAAACTTCAGGTGTCGGCTCCGAAACTCTAGGTGTCGACTCCGAACCGTGCCAAAAATTTAGAACTATTCTGATACGCTCTAGAGTCGACTCGAGACTGTTAGGTGTCGGCTCCATGTTCTGAACTTAGATAAATTCCATTGAAATTCGATTCAAAACTGATTTCTAAGTGCCATTTGGATAAATAACCAATCTTAATTCCTGAAACACTTATCAAATCTATCAGAAACACAAGGAATATACTCATGGCTTTTGTTAATCATCAAAATCAATTAATTCTGTAAATAATTTCTCAATAATTTTTTCAACACACACACACACACACACACACACACACACACACACACACACACACATATATATATATATATATATATATATATATATATATATATATATATATATATATATATATATATTTTTAATTTTTTTTGATATCTTCAAACTATCCATTTTATGACATGAGCGATAACACTTACTTAGGCGAAGGTGCCTGGTTACTCGGTAGAAAACCAATGTTTAGACTTGCTTTTTTTTTATTTTTTATTTTTTGTTTTTTTATTCTTTGATCAGGCAGGTAGCTCTTTCCTCAAATTCAAGTTTCTTTCATTGGGATATATATCAATTACCAATTTTTAGTAATAATTGAATCTCTCATTGACCTTACAACTAATACCTAGTTTACATCGTCAGTGTGCATGTGCAATGAAAGTGCTAATAGCCTTTAGATGACCTAAGTAGGCTGCTAAAAGTTTGACCAGCTAGTCTACTCTTTGACTCACTATAGTAATTAGCCAATACTTTCTAACTATATTATCTTTTTCTAGTTATTTTTGCTCAAAAATTTCTTTCATAGCACATGATTTTAAAAGAAATTGAAACTTCAAAAAAATTATCAAGGTGTTTTCAAAATATTTTTCAAAAAGGTTTCTCTTACCCCCCAACTTAATTTCCATTGTCCTCAATAAAGTAAAGAAGAATAAAATAAGAAGAAATACCATCTGGATATGATATGCCTTGTGTAATGTTAGGAGTGACCGTGCGGAACAGCCTCTTTATTCCTACAAATAAGAATCACTAAATTAAAAGTCAGAAAATAAAAATTTGGATTGCCTTCCAAAAAGCGCTAAGTTTAACATCTTCAGCCAGATGTCATGGCTTACTCTGATTATCGTTGTCAAGGAGTTTAATAATCTCTTTCCTTACTACTCCTTTATGATTGGGTTAAGTCTTCTTTGGGGATCTCTTGTAGGCTTGATTTTCTCTCCTATGTAATTCCTATGTTGAACGATCGAAGGGATAATCCCTTTTATGTCAGCCATGGTCCATCCTAACGCTTCTTTATTTTCTCGTAGGATATTTAGTAGTTTCCTTTCTTGTGAGGAGTCTACGTCAGCTAAAATAATCACAGGTAAGGTTTCTAACAAACCTAGGTATATATTTGAGGTGCTTGAAAAGTATTTTCAGTTCTAATTTGGATGCTTTCTCCAATGATGGTTTGGGTAATGGTTTAAGTTCTTTCTCTAGTGATTCAATTGGAGGTTTCCATCTTTATTATTCATCTATTGTAGCAACCTCATTAATTTGCTCTCCATTTTGGTTCATGTAGATTTGTAGGTCAAGCTTTTTGTCACTAAGATCAATTGGATCATAAATAGTATCCTGAGCATAATTTGAGTCGCTCATTTGATGTGTATCGGTAAGATTAAAAATATTAAGATCAATTGATATATTTCCAAAGAAAAGTTTTATTAATTCATTTCAGCAATTAATTAGGACATTAGCTATGGTCAAAAATGGTCTACCTAAAATCACTGGGACGTAGCTCTTTGGGTTCATCACCGGTTTAGTGTCTAAAATCACAAAGTTCACCGGGTAAATAAAGTCACCAACTTTGATCAACACATCCTCTACTATTCCTTTAGATACTTTCAAAGAGTGATCTGCTAGTTGTAGGGTCATTTTTGTAGGCTTTAGTTCTTCCAACCCTAATTGCTTATATACAGAATATGATAATATATTAACACCCGTCCCTAAGTCTAATAGAGCTCTGTTTATGAAGGTGTTTTCCATAATGCATGAAATAGTGGGTGAACCTAGATCTTTGTATTTCACCAGCATGTGGTTTGATAGGTAAAAGCTCACACTGGCTGCTAGAAAGGCTCTCTTGGATATGTTGGTGGTCTTTTTTTTGGTGCATAAATTCTTAAGGAAATTAGCATAGGTTAGGACCTGTTTGATCTTGTCCAGTAAAGGGATGTTCACTTTAACTTGCTTAAAGACATTCAAAATCTTATCGAATTCGGCTAAATTTTGATTGGGCTAAAGTCTATTTGGGAATTGTGCTACAATCCTGATTTTTGGTTTATCTCCTTCTTGCATGGGCTCAGTTGGTGAGTTAGGCATTACATCAGACTCTGATGCCTCAGCTGTTTCTGGCTGACCTAGCTCAATAAGTTGTTCAAGTGATGGGGCTTCTAATTCTTCTTCTTCATATGTATCCACCTGGTTATCTATTTGTTTTTCAGATCTTAATGTATAAATGGCACTTAGTTGGTTAATCTGGACTCCTTGGTTTGATCCTTGGATGTTTAGGTCCCTAGGGTTAGCTTTGGATTGACTCGGTAGCTTACCCTATTATCTTTCACTTATGGTTGTGGCTAACTGACCTACTTGCAACTCCAAACGAGTTATGGCCTGAGTATTAGTGGATAGCTATTGCCCTGTATTTTGCATAAAGTTATTCAGGGTGGCGTTGGTGCTATTTATCATGGCATAGATGTCAACTTGGGATTTAACTAGGATTTTCAAAGCCTTGTATAGGGAACTATACCTCTTTTCATTCTCATTGACTGGTGGGTTATTTCCTATAAAATTAGGCCTTGGGTTAGGATGGTTGAAGTTGGGACCACCTGCACTATGACCTTGTGATCAAGCAAAGTTTGGATGGTTCCTCCACCATGGATTGTAGGTTGGTACATAGGGATTGTTGGTTGTTCTTTGATAGGTTGCATTCACCTGTGCACAACTATTTTTAGTTTGGGTCATGAAGTGGGAGCACACTTCTATTATATGTCCTGGCTCATTACATCCAATGCAGACAGGTGCAACCACTTTGTTTACATAATTTATTGGGGTCTGTCCCTTAAGTTCCAAGGCTTCTATCCTAGGAATCAGAGATACCATCTTAACTTCTTTAGCTATAGATGGAGAGCATTGTGCATACCACCTTTTGATGGTGTGGGTTTAGATTCCATAGTTTCCTCCCATTGTAAGCTCTTTTCTATTAAATCTTCTAGAAACTGTCAGAATTTATTGGGTGATTTCTGCATAAAGTCGCCCTGACACATCGACTCGAGCATAGTTCTAGAGTTTAGGTTTAGACCTTCATAGAAGGCTTGACATAACCTCCAAGTCTCTATCCCATGGTATGGACATTGGCTTAATAGATTCTTAAATTGGTCTAGATACTTCCAAAAAGGCTCTCCCCGTAATTAATGAAACTGGGCAATTTCATTTCTTAACTTGGCTGTTTTATGATGTTAAAAGAATTTTCTCAAGAATTCTTTAATAAAACCTTCCCAGGTTAAGATTGACTGAGTTGATAAACTATACAACCACTTTTTGGCATTTTCTTAAGGGCAAAGTTAATTAGCCAAAGTTTTACAGCATCTTCTGAAAGTTCATGCATTCTCATCGTATCACATACTTCCTCAAATTCTCTAATAAAAATGTAGGCATCCTCAATTCCTGTGAATTTAGGGAGCATGTTGATAATCTGAGGCTTAATCTCAAATTTGGCCGCATTTGTTTGGGGTAGTTGAATGCATGATGGTTGGGCAGATCCAATTGGGTAGCAGTATTCTCTTAGGCTAAGGGGATTTCTCAATTCCTCCATAGTTACTTTTTCTTGGTCAAGGATAGGGTCTAGATCTATCCTTACTAATCGACCGAACTTCCTTTTTCAAGTTGCAATTTTGATTTTTTTTTAATGTTATGTAGAGAGAGAAGAGAAGAAGAGAGAAGAAAGAGAAAAAAGAAGTCTAAAGATGAAAACATAAGGAATCCTAGATCTAGAGATGATAGAGAAGAGTGTCTTAATTAGGTTAAAGTTTCTGTTAAAAAATAAGTTGTCAAGCACTGGAGTCTCTACCCTAGGGTTACCTTATATCTAGACAGCTCCTAACTGCCAAGGTTGCCTTTGAATCTTCAAAGTCAGATACTAACTAGCAATTGGCCAGGTAAGAGTAAGGTCAGTAGGGGTCCCCCATTGCTTTCCTTAGGTACCAAATTAATTGGTCAGGTAAGACAACGGAACCAATTAAAGAATCACTTTCCTTCAGGGTTGCATCATCCTTGAACCCCTTCCCTAGACACCAATGAACTAGTTAATACTGATCTAATCCAACTCTCAAGGTCCCTTGTCCTAATGAGCTCGAAAGTCCTTAGGGGGCTACCGTCTAATTAATTTTAAATTAATGGCTTAGGGTTATGCAGTATGCGTGGTTTGTGAGCTAAAGAAGGATAATGAAATCCCCACCTTATGTTATTAGAGGTTGCATCCTTAAAGTATTTTATAAAAATACAATGCAATTCAAATAAGGTGTTTAAACAAGTTAAAAAGTTTTTAAAGTTTATTATTTGTTTCCTTAAATTAATTATGTTTTATAGAAAGTGTCTTAGGAAATTTTTTTAGGTTCTTTAAGGTAAGTTAATTAAAAGAAAAAGTTAATTAAGTTAAAAGTAAATTTGTGACAAGAAGGAAAGTAATTTTTTTAATATTAAAAAGAAAATAAAAATTAATATTTAAGGTAACTCAAAAAAAAAGCAATAAGCTAAAGAGAGCAATAACTATTTAACAAAAAAAGATTTTTTTACTCTTTTCTTTTATATAGAAGCATGAATAATAATGAAACAATAAAAAAATTAAAAATAAGAATAAAATTAATAAAAAATTTATGATAAATTTTTTTATTTTTTTAATTTGTTTTGAACTAATCATGCCTGGATTCTCGGCAATGGTGCCAAAATTTGATTGTTGTCGTTGGCAGTCAAAAATAAAACTTACTCACTACTATAGCTAGTGATGAATCGGGATCGTATCCTCGGAGATCAAGAATAATTATTTCATAAAAATAAATAATAAAAAAATATTTATAAATGATTATATTTAAAATAGTGGTTATTAAAAGATAATAACTAATTAATTAATAAAATTAAGTAGCAAGAGAAGCAATCCAGGAATCCGAATCCACCATGCACACAGGTCTTATCTTCTTTTCTTTATGTTGCAATAATAATAATTTTTACAAATTTAGGATTAGAATAATTTATCTCTTGTTAGGCATGGGCCGTATCAAGAGATCATGACACGTCTGCTTAGAGTATAAACTATCTAATTATTTACAAAATTAGAGATCTAAACTACCATACTATGATTTATCTCTCTTAGGCATGTACATATCATGAGATTATGGCACATTGATATAGGGTATAGGCCATGCATGCCAGATCAAAACATCGATCAAAAAAATAACTCAAGATATATACAAGAAGAGCATGATTTTATTGCATAGAAATTAAGAACAAAAAGAAAGATAAAACCTGACTACAGGCTTCATCATCATTCCAAGTTGAAGGAATCTAGCCACGAATTGCTGCCCCAGCATTTCCTTCATAATTTTTCACTTCTAGACCTAAATACAATGATCTAAATAAATAAAAAATAAAAAGAACTTTAGAGAAAGCTCCTCCCCCTTGACTACTGCGTGAGATCCTCCTTTTATATAGATTGTTTAGGGCTTCCTCCTAATCAAAGTTGGAGTCAATCAGGCTCAAGATTGTTCACATATCATGAGAAAATTCTTCAGCCATCCTGTTGACCCAATTAAGGATTTTGATGATTAACAAAACTATTTGAGTATAACATTTGAAGTTACTAATGATTTTGATTAAGTTTTTCAAATTATAAGTCAACTTGATAATCAAAATCAAGAGTCAAATCAAGTTCTGGTTCGAATCTAATGTCTAGGTAAGATTGCAGACATTAGAGTCGACACATGGAATCGCAGAGTCGACTTCGAAAAATGGCACAGACTTAGAGTTAACTCTGGGACTGTTAGAGCTGACTCTAATAGACAAGACAGAACTTTGGTTTTTCAGGCCACGACTTAGAGTCGACTCCCAGACTGTTAGAGTCGACTCCAGAAGAATTTTGTGTCGACCCCAGAAAAGTCAGAGACGACTCCAGATCGAGCGGATTAAAGAATTTCAAGTTAGAGCCGACTCCAGAAAAGTTAGAGCCGACTCCAGAATGTCATACACGGCTCCAGAACTGTCAGAACGACTCTAAACTTTATCTTTATCTATTTTAATCCCAACGGCTATTGTTATTTATGGATCTAATCCTTCTTACACTTGTTTCTAACGGATAGTTTAAAACTATTTGTGGATTAATCGGGATCTATAAGAAGATGACTTGTTGCATCCCAAAAGAGGAGATAAGAGAGAGGCAAAGAGAAAAGAATAGAGACAAATCTTTGAGATCTATCAGAAAAGAAAAGAGGGAAAACTTGTAAGGAAAGATCATACTGATTCCCCAAAAGAAGAGAGAGAGATTTCAAGCTTTTGCTGTTCTATTTTGAAGAAATCTCAAGAAAAGAAAGAAGCCCTAGTTTTCTGATCTTATGAGTCTCAAGAGCATCTTGAAGGAAGATCCATTCAAAGGAAGAGAAGGAAGAAGCCACCAAGATCTGCGAATCAAGCTTTGATTCCTACCCTCTTATTATTGTTTCATTATTGTATATTTGCTCATTGGAGGAGCTGTTTATCTTGTAAAAACAAATATTGTTTGCTGGGTCAATCTGGTGATGATTCAGTTGAGGCTATTAGCCTTGTGCAAGCATTAGCTTGTGGTGATAGGTTTTGTGCTGGTGAGCCTTGAAAACCAGCTGGGTTCATTGTGCACCCGAAAAAATAACAAGTTTGAGTTGTGAGCTTGCAAAACAACTCTGCTGTAATCAGTTTGATTATAGTGTGGACCCAAGAGGTACTTGGAGTGGACGTAGGTGTAGGTACACCGAACCACTATAAAATCTCTGTGTTTATCGTGATTGTCTCTTTATCTTCAACTCTCTATTTGTGGTTGTTCAGTTTTAATTTGTGTGAATCTAAGTTTTTATTTCCGCTGGGGGTTATCTTTCAAAAGAGTTTAAATTTTTGAAAACCCCAATTCACCCCCCCTCTTGGGTTGCTATCTGGACCAACAATTGGTATCAGAGCTAGTGCTCATTTGATTTGATCTAACGATCAAGAGTCAAAGATCCACATGGCAACTCAAGCTGGTTCATCTTTTTCTGAAGGTCAATCTACTAATAGACCACCCTTATTTAATGGTTCAAACTATGGTTATTGGAAGGCTAGAATGAAAATTTTCATTCAAGCACTTGACTATGATCTATGGAGTATTATAGTCAATGGACCACACACACCCACTGCTAGAGTTAATGGCATGGAGATTCCTAAACCGGAAACGGAATGGGATGAACATGATAAAAAATTGGCACAACTCAATGCCAAAGCAATGAATGTTTTATACTGCTCATTAGATGCAAATGAATTCAATCACATATCTATTTGCATTTCTGCTAAGGAAATCTGGGATAGACTTGAGGTTACCCATGAGAGAAGAAATCAAGTCAAGGAATCCAAGATTAACATGCTAGTTCATAAATATGAATTATTTAAAATGGATGCATGTGAATCTATTTCTGACATGTTTACAAGATTTACTGATATAGTTAATGGTTTAAAAAGTCTTGGTAAATTTTATGATAATTCTGATCTTGTGAGAAAGGTTTTGTGTTCCTTGCCTAGGACTTGGGAAGCTAAAGTGACTGCAATACAAGAGGCAAAGGATCTAAGTACCCTACCCCTAGAAGAACTATTGGGATCCTTGATGACTCATGAGCTTCAAATTAAGCAACATGTTGATGATGATGAGTCAAAGAAGAAGAGAACTATGGCTCTTAAGATTTCTGAATATATGGAAGAGCCTCATGAATTTGAAGATAAAAGTGATGATGAGGACATGGCACTCATCACAAGAAAATTTAAAAGATTCATGAAGAAGAAGAAGTTTGAAAAGAAAAAGCCCTTTGCAAGAAAAGATGAGGACAAGGCAAAGAAAAAGAAGTTATTTGCTTTGAATGTAAAAAGCCGGGTCACTTTAAATCTGAATGCCCTCAACTAAAGAAAGGCACCTGGAAGTTCAAAAAGAAGGCAATGATGGCCACATGGAGCGATTCGGAAAGCTTAAGTTCCGAAGAGGAAGAAAAGAGTGAAATGGCCAATCTATGTTTCATGGCGGACAATGATGAGGTAAGTCCGAGTTTTCTTGATGACTTTACTTTCGATGAATTGCATAGTGCTTTTTATGAATTAATGGATGATTTTGCGAACCTAAGTTCAAAGAACAAAGATTTAAAAACTCAAATGCAAAAATTATCCTTAGAAAATGAAAAGCATGTTGTAGATAAAGAACTTTTGATAAAAGAAAAAGAAAGTTTGAAAAATGAAGTTGATAGACTTAAGCCTATAGTTGATAAATTTACTCTAAGCTCTATCAAACTTAATATGATTTTGGATAATCAAAAGCTATTTTTGATAAAGCTGGATTAGGATATAATCCGCTTAAAAAGCAAAAATCCTTGAAGAATATTTTTATACATGCTGAAAAATCATCAAATATTACTTGTTTTAAATGTGGAAACAAAGGACATAAATCTTATATGTGTAAATCTCCACATAATAAAAGAAAGATGATTTGGGTTCCCAAAGGAACAATATTTAATGCATCTAACCATGAAGGACCCAAGAAGGCTTGGGTACCTAAAATTAAGACATGAATGTTTTGCAGGAGTGTCTTGCAGCCATCAGACTGAAAAGAAAATGGTACCTGGATAGTGGTTGCTCAAGACACATGACGGGTGACAAAGATCAATTCATCACCCTTGAATCAAAAAGAGGTGGAGTAGTTACTTTTGGTGATAATGGTCAAGGCCATATCATGGGTATTGGTAAGATTCAAATTACTCCATCTACTCATATTGATAATGTTTTATATGTCAATGGACTTAAACATAATCTGATAAGTATTAGCCAATTGTGTGACAAAGGTTTCAAGGTTTCCTTTGAAGCTTCTTTTTGCACTGTTACTAATCCCATTGATAACAGCATTATTCTTGTTGGTAAACACTATGGCAATGTGTACTTAATTGATTTGAGTAATTTATCTCCAAGTAATCATTGCTTAGTTGCTAATAATGCTAAGATAAATGAGATTGGTTGGCTATGGCACCGTAGATTAGGTCATGCAAGCACACACCTAATTTCTAAATTATTGAAAATGGATTTAGTTAAAGGTATTCCTAGCTTAAATTTTAAAAATAATCGAATATGTGATGCATGTCAATTTGGAAAACAAACAAGAACTTCTTTCAAATCTAAGAATATTGTTTCAACTACTAGGCCACTAGAGCTACTACACATGGACCTTTTTGGACCTACTAGAACCACAAGTCTAGGAGGAAAGAAATATGGTCTAGTGATAGTAGATGATTACTCTAGATTCACTTGGGTAATGTTTTTGGCTCACAAAGATGAGACTTTCTCAATATTCATGAAATTCGTTAAGAAAGTCACTAATGAGAAAAACACTACCATAGTGTCTATTAAAAGTGATCATGGAACTGAATTTGAAAATCACTTATTTGAAAAATTATATTTTGAAAAAGGCATATATCATAACTTTTCTGCACCTAGAACACCGCAACAAAATGGAGTTGTAGAAAGGAAGAATAGGACTTTAGAAGACATGGCCCATACCATGCTATGTGAAAGCCAACTTGTTGGGGAGATTGTTGAGAAATTATTGCCCCAATTTTATTGATTTTGATGATTACCAAAAGCCATGAGTATATTAAAAGATGCAATGAATTTATTTACATGAGCAATAAATTTATTTCTCATAATCAATGAGTATGTTAAGTATGACTATAATCAATTGGAAAGTAGCTTCAAGCTCCATGTTTAAGCTTTCAAAAAGAAATTTTTATACTTCATATTTCAATCAATGAGTTTTTGGAATATATCTTGAATTGATTCTTAATGTCAAATTTATTATATTCAAGTCAAAAATTGATTTTAAAATTAATCTGGAACGAATTTCAAAGTCAATCAGAAAATTCTCTGATTTTTGATACGTTCCGGAGCCGCCTCTAGAGTTTCAGAGTCGACTCCACTCAGTATACAGAGATTCCTGATTTTCTTGAGTCGACCCCTGTGATTTCAAGAGTCGACCCCCGATATTGTCGAGCCGACTCCATGACTGTAAGAGTCGACTCTGCTCAGACTCCAGAGAGTTATTTTTCTGAGCACTTCTCAAGTCGACCCCTTGCTTTTCATGAGTCGACCCCCGACTGTCAGGAGCAGACACCTTATTTTTCTTGAGTCGACCCCTTAACTATCTGAATGTTTCTATTTTTGGCATCGCGTCTTTGAGCCGACTCGCCTAAAGTTGGAGCCGACTCCAACAAATCTGGGCGTGACTTTTTCTGTATGCCAACTCAGCACCAACGGTAATATTTTTCAATAACGGCTATATTTCTTTGTTTCTAACGGCTATATTTTTGCAGAGTCTATAAATAGAGAGGCCGTTTTCAAATCAAAACACATATACATATATAGATCAAGAGATAAAAAAAAAAAAGAAAAATCTTTCAGAAAGAGGAAAAATAGAGCGTCATTTGAAAAATCCGAGATTCAAAAATAGAGTGAAAGAGAAGGAGTGAAATCAAAGGAGACTTCATCTGTGCTCAAGTTCATCAATCCAAGAAAGTCTAGAAGAAAATCCAAGAGCCATTCAAGATCAAATCAAGAGATTTTCAACATTCAAAGAAAGGGAGAATAAGTTCAAATTAACTCCAACATTCAATCCATGAAGAATCTGAGCTGAGGCCCGATTCCACACTTCAAAGGAGTTGAGGAAAAGAAGAAAAGAAGAAAAGCCTGCACTCAAATCGAATCTAAATAGGCCCTTCTAAACTTTGCTTTTATTTTAAAATATCTGCTCAAAAGAGCTGTTTTGTACTAAACTCATATTTTTATCTTGTGGTTTGCTAATTCAATCAGTGGATTGAATTAGTGGAGGTAGTTTACCTCGGCAAAAGCTAAGGATAGCTTGTGTGTTGGGTTTTGTGCTGGTGAGCCCGTGTAAAACCGGCTGGATTCATTGTAATCCCGTGAAAACAACATGTTTGGGTTGTGAGCTTGTAAAACAACTCGACTGTAATCGAGGAGATTATAGTGTGGACCCAAGTGGAGCTTGGGAGTGGACGTAGGTGTTGGATACACCGAACCACTATAAAATCTTTGTGTTTGCCGTGTTTATTTGTCTCTCTCTCTCTTGCTATTGTGCTTTAACTTGAATTAATTGTATATATCCTCTCATCAATAGTTTAAATTATTTTAAAAGGCTTAATTTTTAAAGTACCCAATTCACCCCCCCTCTTGGGTTGCCATCTGGGCCAACAATTGGTATCAGAGCTTGTGCTCATTTATTTTTGATTGATCACACGATCAAGAGCGAAAGATCCAAATGGCAACACAAGCCAGCTCGAGTTTTACTGAGGGCCATTCTATAAATAGACCACCCTTATTTAATGGTTCCAACTATTCATATTGGAAAGCAAGAATGAGGATATTCATTCAAGCTTCAGATTATGAATTGTGGAGTGTCATAATTAATGGACCTAGTACACCCACACACTTAGTTGATGGTTCTATAGTTCCTAAGCCCAAAAGGGATTGGAATGAAAATGATAGGAAGATGGCTCAGCTTAATGCAAAAGCCATGAATGTTTTATATTGTTCTCTTGATGCTAATGAATTTAATCGTATCTCTACTTGTAATTCCGCTAAAGAGATATGGGATAGATTAGAGGTTACCCATGAGGGAACCAACCAAGTTAAAGAATCTAAGATTAATATACTTGTGCATAAATATGAATTGTTTAGCATGGAACAATCTGAAACCATAACATGCATGTATACTAGATTTACTGATATTGTTAATGGTTTGAAGAGTCTTGGAAAAACCTATACTAATGCTGATTTGGTTCGCAAAATTCTTAGGTCACTACCAAGATCATGGAAAGCCAAAATGATAGCCATTCAAGAAGCCAAAGATCTAAACACTTTACCTTTGGAAGAGCTTCTTGGATCCCTTATGACCCATGAATTGACAATGAAGCAACATGTGGAGGAGGATAGCAAAAAGAAGAAGACAATTGCTCTCAAGGCTACAGAAGTTGAAGATAGCAGCAGCGATGATGAGGATGATGATGAAGACACAGCTCTTCTAGCAAGAAAATTTAAGAAATTTATGAGGAGAAAGAAACCCTTTCACAAAAAGAAATTTGGAAATAAGATGGAAGGAGAAAAGAAAAAGATAAGGACAAGGACAAAGAGAAAGACCCCTTGATCTGTTATGAATGTAAGAAACCGAGGCATTATAGATATGATTATCCACAATGAAAAAGACTTTCAAGAAAAAGAAGAAAGCGTATGTTGTAACTTGGAGCGACAGTGATGAATCTTCTTCCAAAGAAGAAGAACAAAAAGAGGTTGCCAACATTTGTTTTATGGCGAACGATGACGACAAGGTAAGTTCTAAAAACCCTTGTGATGATTTTGCTTTTGATGAATTATTTGAAGCCTTCAATGAACTTGTAGATGATTTTAAAATTTTGAAAAAGAAATATAAATCTCTGAAAACTGAAAACTGAAAACTGAAAACATAAACTTAATTAAAGAGAAAAATAAAGTGATGCTTGCAATTAAAGATTTAAAAGGTAAAAAGGAGATGTTTCTTAAAGAAAAGGATGATTTTACTCATGAAATTAATATACTAAAATCTGAAAATGAAAATCTAATAAAAGATTTGAAAAAGCAAATACAAACTCTATCTTTGGGAAATGAACAGCATATTGTAGAAAATAAATTTCTAAAGAAAGAAGTTAAAAAATACAAAGATATTGTTGATAAATTCACCTTAAGTTCTACTAAACTAAATATGATTTTAGAAAGTCAAAAGCAGTTTTTGATAAGGCTGGATTAGGATATAATACATTTAGAAAACAAAAATCTTTGAAAAATATTTTTGTACGTGCTAGCCAAAGTAACATCACTTGTTTTAAATGCAATTTAAAAGGGCATAAATCATTTGAATGTAATTTACAAAAACTAAATAAGAATTTAAATTTTAAAGGGAAGAAAATATGGGTTCCAAAAGGAACAATATTTGTTGCTACTAACCATGAAGGACCCAAAAAGCTTGGGTACCTAAACATAAAGTTTGATTTTATTGCAGGAATGTCATGTGGCCAAAAGATCAAAGAGAAAGTGGTATCTTGATAGTGGCTGATCAAGACATATGACGGGTGACAAAGAAGAATTCATCGCCCTTGAAGAAAAGAAAGGAGGAGTTGTTACGTTCGGTGATAATGGTAAAGGTCAGATTATGGGCCTTGGTAAAATCCGTATAACTCCATCCACTTTTATAGATAATGTACTTTATGTTGATGGTTTGAAGCATAACTTAATTAGTATAAGCCAATTGTGCGATAAAGATTTTAAAGTATCATTTGAAACTTCTTTCTGCACAGTATCTAATTCCATTGATAATAGCATTGTATTTACTAGTTATAGACATGGCAATGTTTACTTGGTTGATCTAGATAAATTATCTATGAGTGATCATTGCTTAATTGCTGATAATGCTAATATGAATGAAATTGGATGGTTATGCATCGTAGATTAGGTCATGCAAGCACACACCTAATTTAAAACTAATTAAAATGGACTTAGTTAAAGGGTTACCTAAAATAGATTTTGAAAACAACAAAATATGTGATGCATGTCAATTTGGAAAACAAACAAGAAGTTCTTTCAAATCTAAAAATGTTGTTTCAACTTCTAGGCCATTAGAGCTACTTCACATGGACCTTTTTGGACCAACTAGAACCACAAGTCTAGGAGGAAAGAAATATGGTCTTGTGATTGTAGATGATTACTCTAGATACACTTGGGTATTGTTGTTAGCTCACAAAGATGAGACTTTCTCGATATTCCTGAAATTCTTTAAGAAAGTCACAAATGAGAAAAATACTACCATAGTGTCTCTAAGAAGTGATCATGGAACTGAATTTAAAAATCACCTATTTAAAAATTTTTGTGCTAAAAATGGTATTAATCATAATTTTTCTGCACCTAGGACCCCACAACAAAATGGTATTGTAGAAAGAAAAAATAGGACTTTAGAAGACATGGCCCGTACCATGCTATGTGAAAGCAACCTACCAAAGTACTTTTGGCGGAAGCTATAAACACGGCATGTTACATTTTAAATAGAGCCCTAATAAGACCAATACTTAAGAAAATACCTTATGAACTAGGGCAAAATAGAAAACCTAATATTAGATATTTTCATGCATTTGGTTGTAAATGTTTTGTTCATAATAATGGTAAAAATAATTTAGGCAAATTTGATGCTAAATCTGATGAAGGAATATTCTTAGGATATTCAACAACTAGTAAAGCATATAGAGTATTTAACAAGAAAACTTTAATTGTTGAAGAATCCATTCATGTAGTTTTTGATGAATCTTTAGCAACTAGTTCCAAAAAGTTTGATGATGAGGAAGATACAAACATAATTGAGAAAGATCTTGAAAAATTAAATATTGATGTATCTTCAGATCATGAGCAAGAGGCTAAAGATAATGATTCACCTAAGGATGATGATACTAACACTAATCATAATGATATAGATCTTCCTAGAGATTGGAGATATGCTTATAGTCACCCTAAGGAATTGATTATAGGTGATCCATCTCAAGGAATAAGAACTAGATCATCTATGAGAAATATTAGTAATCATCTTGCATTTGTATCACAAATTGAACCTAAAACTATTGAAGAAGCTGAAAAATATAATAATTGGATGTTAGCTATGCAAGAAGAATTAAATCAATTTACTAGAAATAATGTATGGACATTAGTAGAAAGACCTAAAGATCATTTTGTTATAGGATCAAAATGGGTATTTAGAAATAAACTAGATGAAAATGGCATAGTAATTAGAAACAAAGCTAGATTAGTTGCAAAAGGATATAATCAAGAAGAAGGTATTGATTTTGATGAAACCTTTGCACCAGTAGCTAGATTAGAAGCCATTAGACTATTACTTGCATTTGCATGTCACATGAATTTCAACTTATTTCAAATGGATGTAAAGAGTGCTTTTTTAAATGGATTTATAAATGAAGAAGTGTATGTAGAACAACCACCAGGTTTTGAAGATCATGAATTTTCAAATCACGTTTTTAAATTGCACAAAGCATTATATGGTTTGAAACAAGCACCTAGAGCATGGTATGATAGATTAAGTAAATTCTTAATTGAAAATGATTTTATAAGAGGAAATGTAGATAAAACATTATTTTTGAAAAGAAAAGGTAAAGATTTATTAGTAGTTCAAATATATGTTGATGATATTATTTTTGGTGCTACTAACAATCTTCTATGTCAAGAATTTGCTAAGTTGATGCAGGGTGAGTTTGAAATGAGCATGATGGGAGAACTCAACTTCTTCCTTGGACTCCAAATCAAACAAAAAAGGAAGGGATTTTCATCAACCAAACCAAGTACACGAAGGAACTACTCAAAAAGTTTGGTATGGATTCAATAAAACCCCTTGGAACTCCAATGAGTCCTTCATGCAAGTTAGACAAAGATGAGGAAGGTAAGAAATTGATCAAAAGTATTATCGAGGTATAATCGGATCTCTACTCTACTTAACTGCTAGTAGACCTGATATAATGTTCTCTGTTTGTCTATGTGCTAGATTTCAATCAGAACCTAAAGAATCTCACTTAACTGCTGTTAAAAGAATATTAAGATACTTAAATGGAACAAAAAATGTAGGTTTATGGTATTCTAGAGACTCAACATTGAACTTAATTGCATATTCTGATTCTGATTATGCTGGATGTAAGTTAGATAGAAAAAGCACAAGTGGTGCATGCCAATTCTTAGGAAGTAACTTAATCTCATGGTTTAGCAAAAAGCAAAATTCAGTTGCATTATCAACTACTGAAGCTGAATATGTTGCAGCTGGAAGTTGCTGTGCTCAAATCCTATGATTAAGCGACAACTTGAAGACTATGGTATCACACTTGACAAAACACCTATAAAATGTGACAATACAAGTGCAATTAATCTAACAAAAAATCCAATTCAACATTCTAGGACAAAACACATAGAAATTAGATATCATTTTATTAGAGAACATGTAACTAATGGAGAAATATGTCTTGATTATGTTAATACTGAAGATCAATTAGCAGATATATTTACAAAACCCTTGAGTGAAGAAAGATTCTGTTATCTTAGAGGAGAGTTAGGGATTTGTGATCCATTAGAATGAATTTGAAACCCCTAAGAAAAATTATCTAGAACTCTTTCTATCCTTTGATTTTAAGGAAATTTTATCTAAAATTCTTTCAAATCCCTGATCTTTAAGGAAATCTTATCTAGAATTCATATCTAATTGATCTATTAAAATCCAATGATTTTTTATCAATTTCTTGATCAATGTCCGGACACATTTCAGATTCTCTGAAACTTTATGTTTTTGCTCTGAAATGGTCTCGGAGCCGACTCGATCAGTATCGGAGTCAACTCCATGTTTTTGCTGAAACTCTGGAGCGGACCCCATCTCTGTGCGAGTCGACTCCACTTTGGGTTAGGTTTCTGTGACTACCCGGAGTCGACTCCACACTTTGCGGGAGCCGACTCGAAGTGGTCCCAGGTCGATTTTTCTAGGGCAGAGTCGACCCCTCGTTCATTTCTATCTTCTCAAATCAATCAAAATCTCTCTCCAAAGATTTTTCCAACCTACCAAATCCTTAGAAACCCTTGATTAACCTTTCCACTAAATCAATGGCACCTAAAACCCGTGGTTCTAGCCTTGGAGCGGCCGGGATGAAGAGGAAGAAGACGGTGAGGCATCCCGCTCACGAACCGTCTCCGAGCATGGATTCCACCTCGTCCTCTTCAACCCCGAGTGCTTCTCCTGCTGTGGCCACCTCTCAGGTAGACCGCCTAGCCGATAGAATTATTACAACGGGAGAAAGGTGGATTTTGAGCTATTTGAGGCGGAGTTTTTCTTGTAGGAAGACAATTAATTGAAATGGGATGGGAGAAAATGTGTTCATTAGATTGCCCAACCTACCCGCCTTGGTTAAAGAGTTTTATAAAAATTTGTCAAGAGGAGATAATGGATTGGTCAGCTTGATTAGAGGAAATAGGATAAATGTCACAGTGGATATACTCTCAAGACTTTTGATCTTTCAGTGTCTGGTCCTTCTACATTTTCACCTGATGATAGGAGCCCGGCTTTATCAAGATTGTTAAATAAAGAAATTGTTGGTTTTGAAGAAGTCCAAGCAAATCAACTATTTTAGAATTAAGGCTTCTCCATAACATATGCAGTTGGATTCTATTCCCTAAGACTGGAAGGTTTGATTATGTATCTGAGAGAGACATTTTTGTTATGGATGCTGTAGTGGCTGGGAGACCTATCAATCTTCCGGATATAATAATTTGGTACATAGCTGACTGTGGGAGCAAGAAAAAATCAAGTCTACCCTATGGCATAATATTAACTAAGATTTTTCAAAGCCAAGGCATAATTATTTCCGATAGTGAGCCATTGAGAAATTTGAGACACACTGATTACTATAGCTTGGCTACTATTCATAGGATGGGATTTGTGAAGAAAGATGGTAGATGGAAAAGGAAAAATAGTTGGAAGATAGAGCCGCTGATGTTGAGGCACCTGGACCTTCTGTTAGACATTCATCACCTGTGCCTCCTAGTTTTTCTGTTCCAGTTTTGGCCCCTTCTCCTGCTCCAATATTTGATCAGCCATCTTCTTCATCAGTTGGTTTTTCGGATCTTCAGTTAGAACAGCTCAAGAGTCTTCTTGATGCTCAAGAGGATAGAATGAAGACTGAGTTTGACAGTAAATTTATGAATCTTAAAGAAACTCTCTATTCATTAGAAGATCGAATTACCAAGATTGAATCTACTCTTAGCTCCTCTACTGAGTCTTTAAGTGGTGATTTAAAGAATATTTTTGAAGAACTTAAAGACATTTGTGGAGATGGTAAGACTTATGCAGAGTGCAATGCCGAGCTTCAATACAAGATTTTAACTACTTGTACTTTTGTGGATGAAAGACTGAGAGAATATGTCAAGCTTCAAACTGATGGAATGAAGAACATCGTAGATCACTTAACAAGAATTGTAAGGACACATTTTTGATGTAATGGATGTTTAGTTTTTGCAATGTAATGAAATTTATATTATGATTTACATTTTGATATAATGAAGTAATGAAAAGTTACTTTTGAATGTTCAATGAAGTTTGAGTTTGAATGTACTTCTCTTATTTATCAATGAATCTCAGTTCATGTTAAAGCATATCTTAAATCGTGAATGTGATTGTGGTTGATGCTTCTCTACCTTTTTGTTGATAACAAAAAAGGGGGAGAGTTTTATACATGACTGTATATGCATGGGAGAAATTAAATGAATGTTATTGTATATGCATATAATAAATAATTGAATGGGGGAGAGAAGGGAGTAATAATTAAACATTACACATACAGAGAATGAATGAAAAAGCAATTTAGATGAAAATGCTGAATTTTGACATTAAACTGTGTATGAGTTTAAATTGAATGAATGGGATATTTATTTGAGTTTCATAGAAGGAGCTACCTCATTCAGGGGGAGCCTAACTATGAAAATTAAATAAATTCTTTAATTAATCATGCATATACTCAATGTTTTTGTCATCATCAAAAAGGGGGAGATTGTTGGGGAGATTGTTGAGAAATTATTGCCCCAATTTTATTGATTTTGATGATTACCAAAAGCCATGAGTATATTAAAAGATGCAATGAATTTATTTACATGAGCAATGAATTTATTTCTCATAATCAATGAGTATGTTAAGTATGACTATAATCAATTGGAAAGTAGCTTCAAGCTCCATGTTTAAGCTTTCAAAAAGAATTTTTTATACTTCATATTTCAATCAATGAGTTTTTGGAACATATCTTGAATTGATTCTTAATATCAAATTTATTATATTCAAGTCAAAAATTGATTTTAAAATTAATCTGGAACGAATTTCAAAGTCAATCAGAAAATTCTCTGATTTTTGATACATTCCGGAGCCGACTCTAGAGTTTCAGAGTCGACTCCACTCAGTATACAGAGATTCCTGATTTTCTCGAGTCGACCCCTATGATTTCAAGAGTCGACCCCCGATATTGTCGAGCCGACTCCATGACTGTAAGAGTCGACTCTGCTCAGACTCCAGAGAGTTATTTTTCTAAGCACTTCTCGAGTCGACCCCTTGCTTTTCATGAGTCGACCCCTGACTGTCAGGAGCCGACACCTTATTTTTCTTGAGTCAACCCCTTAACTATCTGAATGGTTCTATTTTTGGCATCGCATCTTCGAGCCGACTCACCTAAAGTTGGAGTCGACTCCAACAAATCTGGGCGTGACTTTTTCTATATGCCAACTCAGCACCAACGGTAATATTTTTCAATAACGGCTATATTTCTTTGTTTCTAACGGCTATATTTTTGCAGAGTCTATAAATAGAGAGGTCATTTTCAAATCAAAACATATACATATATATCAAGAGAGAAAAAAAAAGAGAAAAATCTTTCAGAAAGAGGAAAAACAAAGCGTCATTTGAAAAATCCGAGATTCAAAAATAGAGTGAAAGAGAAGGAGTGAAATCAAAGGAGACTTCATCTGTGCTCAAGTTCATCAATCCAAGAAAGTCTAGAAGAAAATCCAAGAGCCATTCAAGATCAAATCAAGAGATTTTCAACATTCAAAGAAAGGGATAATAAGTTCAAATTGACTCCAACATTCAATCCGTGAAGAATCTGAGCTGAGGCCCGATTCCACACTTCAAAGGAGTTGAGGAAAAGAAGAAAAGAAGAAAAGCCTGCACTCAAATCGAATCTAAACAGGCCCTTCTAAACTTTGCTTTTATTTTGAAATATCTGCTCAAAAGGAGCTGTTTTGTACTAAACTCATATTTTTATCTTGTGGTTTGCTAATTCAATCAGTGGATTGAATTAGTGGAGGTAGTTTATCTCGGCATAAGCTAAGGATAGCTTGTGTGTTGGGTTTTGTGCTGGTGAGCCCGTGTAAAACCGGCTGGGTTCGTTGTGATCCCGTGAAAACAATAAGTTTGGGTTGTGAGCTTGTAAAACAACTCGACTGTAATCGAGGAGATTATAGTGTGGACCCAAGTAGAGCTTGGGAGTGGACGTAGGTGTTGGATACACCGAACCACTATAAAATCTTTGTGTTTGTCGTGTTTATTTGTCTCTCTCTCTTGCTATTGTGCTTTAACTTGAATTAATTGTGTATATCCTCTCATCAATAGTTTAAATTGTTTTAAAAGGCTTAATTTTTAAAGTACCCAATTCACGCCCCCCCCCCCTCTTGGGTTGCCATCTGGGCCAACACAACTTCCAAAATATTTTTGGGCGGAAGCTATAAACACAGCATGTTACATTCTAAATAGAGCCCTGATTAGACCTATCCTTAAGAAAACTCCATATAAACTATGGCACAATAGGAAACCAAATTTAAGTTATTTTCATGCATTTGGTTGTAAATGTTTTATTCATAACAATGGTAAGAATAATCTTGGGAAGTTTGATGCAAAGTCTGATAAAGGTATCTTCCTAGGATATTCTACATCTAGCAAAGCATATAGAGTATTTAATAAGAAGAGCTTAGTTGTAGAAGAATCCATTCATATAGTATTTGATGAGTCTTTAGCATCAAGTTCAGATAAAATTGATGATGAGGAAGATACATCTTTGATTGAAAGAGATATTGATAAATTAAATATATCTTTAGATCAAAAACCTGAAGTTAAGGATGATGACTCACCTAAGGATGATGATATTAATATTGCTCAGAATGATAAAGATCTACCTAGAGACTAGAGATATGCTTATGGTCATCCTAAGGACCTAATCATAGGTGATCCATCTCAAGGTGTAAGGACTAGATCATCAATGAGAGATATTAATAATCATCTTGCATTTGTATCTAACATAGAACCTAAAACTATAGAGGAAGCTGAGAAAGATAGTTATTGGATGTTAGCAATGCAGGAAGAATTAAACCAATTCACTAGGAACCAAGTCTAGACCCTAGTAGATAGACCTAAAAACCACCCTATAATAGGATCTAAATGGGTCTTTAGAAATAAATTGGATGAAAATGGATTGGTAATTAGAAATAAGGCTAGATTAGTTGCAAAAGGATATAATCAAGAAGAAGGTATAGATTTTGATGAAACTTTTGCACCTGTTGCTAGATTAGAAGCCATTAGGCTACTACTTGCATTTGCATGTCATATGAATTTTAACTTATTTTAAATGGATGTTAAAAGTGCGTTTCTAAATGGTTTTATAAATGAGAAAGTTTATGTTGAACAACCTCCTGGTTTTGAAGATCATGAATTTCCAAACCACGTCTTCAAACTACACAAAGCACTTTATGGTTTAAAGCAAGCACCTAGAGCTTGGTATGATAGATTAAGTAAATTTTTAATTGAAAATGACTTTTCTAGAGGAAATGTTGATAAAACCTTGTTTTTGAAAAGAAAAGAAAAGGATTTATTAATCATTCAAATTTATGTTGATGACATTATATTTGGTGCTACTAACAATCTCCTTTGTCAAGAATTTGCTAAGCTAATGTAGAGAGAATTCGAGATGAGCATGATGGGAGAACTAAACTTCTTCCTTGGACTTCAAATCAAACAAGAGAAAGCGGGAATTTTCATTAACCAAACAAAGTACACAAAGGAAATACTCAAGAAATTTGGTATGGAATCTGCTAAACCACTTGGTACGCCAATGAGTCCCTCATGTAAGCTGGATAAGGATGAAGTAGGTAAGAAAGTAGATCAGAAGCATTACAGAGGTATGATTGGATCACTTCTTTACCTAACTGCAAGTAGGCCAGATATCATGTTTTCTGTCTGCTTATGTGCAAGATATCAATCTAATCCTAAGGAATCACATTTATTTGCTGTTAAAAGAATCTTTAGATACTTAAATGGAACTAAAAATGTAGGATTATGGTATTCTAGAGACTCAACCTTAAAATTGATTGCTTATTCTGATTCTGACTATGCTGGTTGTAAATTAGATAGAAAGAGTACAAGTGGGGCATGCCAACTTTTAGGAAGTAACTTAATCTCTTGGTTTAGCAAGAAGCAAAATTCGGTTGCATTATCCACTGCTGAGGCAGAGTATGTTGCAGCTGGAAGTTGCTATGCTCAAATCCTTTGGATTAAGCGACAACTTGAAGATTATGGTATCACACTTGATAAAATTCCTATTAAATGTGATAATACTAGTGCTATTAATCTAACTAAAAATCCAATTCAACATTCAAGAACTAAACACATTGAAATTAGACATCACTTTATTAGAGAACATGTAACTAACAAAGATGTTTGTCTTGAATATGTTAATACTAATGATCAATTAGCTGATATTTTTACCAAACCCTTGTGTGAGGAAAGATTTTGTTATCTTAGAGGAGAATTAGGAGTTTGTGATCCTTTAGAATGATTTTCTGAAACTCTTAAGGACAACAACTATCTAGACTTCAATAATTTCTTGAAAATCCTCTATGTCCAATAAGGAAATCTATCTAGAATTTGATTTATTGTTTCCCCAATTATTAAGGAACACTTATCTAGAGTTTGATGATTAATTTGATAAGTTTCAGTTCCTTGAAATTTGAATTTTTCCCTGAAACTATTGTGGAGTCGACACCTACAGTTTGTGGAGTCGACACCTTCATATTTTGATGTTCTGTCTGGGCAATTAGAGCCGACTCTAGCTTCTGTAGAGCCGACTCTAATTCGAGCGCTGACAGATTCTCTGGTTCGGAGCCGACACCTCATTTTCGGGAGTCGACTCTAAGTGGAACTAGGTCAAAATAAAAAGGCGGAGTCGACCCCAAACGAAACCCATCGTCTCCAAACCTCTCTAAAACTGTTCCAAACTGATTCCAACCCCTCCAAATCCTTCAAATCCCTTGATTACTCATTCCAATCGAATCCCATGGCTCCCAAAAGACATGCTATCATTGGTGGTTCGACTGTTCCAACAAAGCGCCATTCAAATCGGAGGCAACCTTCGTCATCTTCTTCATCTGCCACTCAGGATGACTCTCCACCCTCACCATCTTCTCCACGAGTTGACCAATTAGCGGCTAAGGCCATTACTACCGGAAGAAAAGTGGATTTTGACTTTTTTGTTTCGGAGGGCTTTGCTATTGGACGCTTGTTGAAAGAAATGGGATGGGAGAAGGTCTGTTCTTTGGATGTCCCTACTTACCTTGCCCTAGTGAGAGAATTTTATAATGATTTATGTAGAGGAGAGGGAGGCTTAGTGAGTATTGTAAGAGAACTAGAGTAATCATCACGACTGAAACCCTTGGAAATCTTTTGGAAATGCCTACCGTTGGTTTAGTTGAATATCAACATGAAGACAGAGGAGGTGCCCTATCAAGGATGTTAGGGAGAGAAGTTTCTGAGTTTGAGGAAATCTTAGCCAATCAACTTAATTTGGAACTCAGATTACTTCACAATATTTGTGGAAGAATTTTATTTCCTAAAATTGGAAGATTTGAATATGTCTCGGAGCGAGACATCTTATTGATGGACTGCATTCTCACTGAAGACCAGTCAATCTTGCTGGTATGATGATAGGCTATATGACGGAGGCAGCTACTAAGAAGAGATCTATATTGCCATATGGTATGATTTTGACATTGGTATTCAGAAGCCAAGGTGTTCTTATAATGGATAATGAGCCACTAAGAAAATTAAGGCATACAGATACTATAGTGTCTCTACAATTCACCGGATGGGCTTTAGAAAAGGAAATGGAAATTGGATAAAAAGAGGACATGAGGCCAGAGCTGAAGAGGTTAGAGTTGAGGAAGTCATAGGAGAGGATATTCCTGAACCATCTGCTGGACCTTCTTCTGCTGGACCTTCTTCTGCTGGATCATCTGCTGGACCTAGCTCTCACCCTCCACATCAGTCAGCATTGCATCTGGAAGATTTTCTGAGGAGCAAATAGGTCAGCTCAGAGCTTTACTGGCTGAGTATGATAGTCAAAGGACAAATGATATGTGTAAATTGAGAGAGGAGTTCAATCATTGAAGGATGAGATCAATTCAAGACTTGACATGATTTTTTTTCCATTAGCAATTCCGTAGAATCCTTTAGCACTGATCTTCATAAGATTTTTGAAAGGATGGAAGGCATTGCAAACGGTTCTAGAACGTATCTTCATGCTACCAGTCAACTAAAGAAAGATATCGACCTTGCGTCTCTCAAATTGAAGCTTGTCTTGAAAGTTTTAAGAAGACTAAAAAAGATGATATTATGGAAATGATTGGACATTTAAAGAAAATTGTATACAAGCATATTTGATTTTGATATCCTATCCTAGGTTTTATCTTAGGATTTCTTGCTTTCTTGCTTTCTTAGCATGTATCTAGGAATTACATACTTGAATTTGTCACATGTAATGAATCTTGCTTTGGAATACAATTACACTTTTATTTCAAATTTATCTATGATTAATTGATTAAATTTAATGAATGAGTTTACTATCTCTTTGATTAAATTTGAACCAACAACCCCTTCTGATAACATTCTTTATTGCTATCTCTTATATTTTATTGCTTTTAAAGTCACCTTATTGCTGATAACAAAAAAGGGGAGAGATAATTGTATATGCATATAAGAGAAAGAGAAAGAACATATAAGAAAAAAAGAAAGAAAATGAAGAACAATTTTGAGATGGAGAGAGAGAATTTTTTTAAAAAAAAAAGAATTCAGTTTATCTACATAGGGGGAGCTATTCAATGCAGGGGGAGCTTAATAAATTTCTCCATATAAAAGTTAAATCATCTTGATTGATGTCAAGTTTTGTTTATTTTTATTCATTTTGAATATTGGCATCAAATTCTCTGTTAGGAAGTCTCAAAGCTTTAACAATGTCTATAATTCTCAATTCAAATGAATTTTTAATGCATATACTCAAAGTTTTTGTCATCATCAAAAAGGGGGAGATTGTTGACCCAATTGAGGATTTTGATGATTAACAAAACTATTTGAGTATAACATTTGAAGTTACTAATGATTTTGATTAAGTTTTTCAGATTATAAGTCAACTTGATAATCAAAATCAAGAGTCAAATCAAGTTCTGGTTCGAATCTAATGTCAAGGTAAGATTGCAGACATTAGAGTCGACACATGGAATCACAGAGTCGACTCCAGAAAATGGCACAGACTTAGAGTCGACTCCCAGGACTGTTAGAGCCGACTCTAATAGAAAGACAGAACTTTGGTTTTTCAGGCCACGACTTAGAGTCGACTCCTAGACTGTTAGAGTCGACTCCAGAAGAATTTTGTGTCGACCCCAGAAAAGTCAGAGACGACTCCAGATCGAGCGATTAAAGAATTTCGAGTTAGAGCCGACTCCAGAAAAGTTAGAGCCGACTCCAGAATGTCAGACACGGCTCCAGAACTGTCAGAACGACTCTAAACTTTATCTTTATCTATTTTAATCCCAACGGCTATTGTTATTTATGGATCTAATCCTTCTTACACTTGTTTCTAACGGATAGTTTAAAACTATTGTGGATTAATCGGGATCTATAAGAAGAGGCTTGTTGCATCCCAAAAGAGGAGATAAGAGAGAGGCAAAAGAAAAGAATAGAGACAAATCTTTGAGATCTATCAGAAAAGAAAAGAGGAAAAACTTGTAAGGAAAGATCATACTGATTCCCCAAAAGAAGAGAGAGAGATTCCAAGCTTTTGTTGTTCTATTTCGAAGAAATCTCAAGAAAAGAAAGAAGCCCTAGTTTTCTGATCTTCTGAGTCTCAAGAGCATCTTGAAGGAAGATCCATTCAAAGGAAGAGAAGGAAGAAGCCACCAAGATCTGCGAATCAGGCTTTGATTCCTACCCTCTTATTATTGTTTCATTATTGTATATTTGCTCATTGGAGGAGCTGTTTATCTTGTAAAAACAAATATTGTTTGCTGGGTCAATCTGGTGATTGATTCAGTTGAGGCTGTTAGCCTTGTGCAAGCATTAGCTTGTGGTGATAGGTTTTGTGCTGGTGAGCCTTGAAAACCAGCTGGGTTCGTTGTGCACCCGGAAAACAACAAGTTCGAGTTGTGAGCTTGCAAAACAACTCTGCTGTAATCAGTTTGATTATAGTGTGGACCCAAGAGGTACTTGGGAGTGGACGTAGGTGTAGGTACACCGAACCACTATAAAATCTCCTGTGTTTGCCGTGATTGTCTCTTTATCTTCAACTCTCTATTTGTGGTTGTTCAGTTTTAATTTGTGTGAATCTAAGTTTTTATTTCCGCTGGGGGTTATCTTTCAAAAGAGTTTAAATTTTGAAAAACCCAATTCACCCCCCCTGTTGGGTTGCTATCTGGACCAACACATCCGTTCAACATCACCTGCCTTAGTTTGCATCGGGGATCATGCGGAATCATCTATTTCTTTCTTTTCGAGCAAACAAAGTCCTGATTTGAGTGCAAGTGCATCATTGGACTCCAAAAATTGAGCTCTTTTCATCTATAGATTCCTTTTCTGCAAATAGCCATAAAAAGTATCAATTCTTAATTAATACATTTAAAGTATTTAATATTTATTTTGATGGTTAAATTAGGATAATGAATAAACTTATCAGCCTATGGCATGGCTTGCCCAGGTGGGAGTTTCTGCAGTGAGTGCACTGAGGGTAGACGATTTCCTTACGTTTCTTTCCTAAGGGGGCCTAAAATGCATCTTTCTTCTTGACCTACCCTGAAGACTAGTTAGAAGAAGGCCCCTTCCTCTTCCTTTGCTGCTCCCACTCCCTTTGGACCATCATCATGTCTTTCTCAATCATCGAGGCCTTATTCACCACATTACTATATGTAGAGAGCTCAAATGCATTGATTGCTTGCTTCAGTCTGGGCCATAGTCCTTCGGTGAATCTATTGATCTTGGCTCTCTCAGTGGTCACTATGTCCGAAGCAAACCATGCCAACCTAGTGAACTAGCTTCATACTAGACCATGGAGAGATTCCTCTGCTTTAGTTTGACAAAATCAGACTCCATTTGTCTCTGCACGCTACTGGAAAAGTATTTGTCGAAAAAAGCCTCTTTGAACTCCCCCAAGGAGATAGCCTGCTGCGTCGTTGCTCTACATGTAGCCACCAATTATATGCCTCTCCCTGAAGAAGGTAGGTGGTAAATCTAATCCACTTCTCCTTCTGGCTACCGTGGGCCATAAAGGCCTTCTTCATCTCTCTCATCTACCCTTCAGCATCAACGGGATTGGTGGATCCAATGAAGGGAGCAGGGGCCAAGCTCTTGAACTCAGCAAAGCTTCGGCCCCCTCCTTGCCAGGGTTAAGGTGGAGTAGGTTGGACTAGTGGTTCGAGCTGGGCTAGCAAAGACTGTGGAGCGGGAGGGGCAAGCTGAGCAGGCATGACTTGCTGAATCTACTGCTGCATGGCCTGCATCACCTATGCCATTTTTGTGAGGGCTTGAAGTATCTCAGTCTGGTGTTGTTGCTGGTCATTGCTAGCCAGATTAATGGAACTATAGCCTCCAAAAGTTTGTTGGCCTCTCTGCTAGCTAGAGTCACCTGCCTAGGAGCCCTCAATATGCCACAAAATTCTGGTGCGATGGGGCATTATTAATTTCTGCCAAGTTAGGTTCCTATCAATATCTTTACAAACCTTTAAATTTTAGGCTTTCAAAACATGATTACTTAAAATCTTCTTAGAATTATTACCTTCCTAATGTCATCCTAGTATTTCATCTAGAGTCAATCAAGTGTTTATCCCTATGGCCAAACCTAGGCTTTGATACCACTAAAGCTGTCATGCCCCAGACTTTCGAGCTCACTAAGACAAGGGACCTTGAGAGTTGGACTAGCTTAGTATTAATTAGTTCATTAGTGTCTGGGAAAGGGGTTCAAGGATGATACAGCCCTGAAGGAAAGTGGTTCTTTAATTGGTTTCATTGTCTGACCTGGCCAATTAATTTGGTATCTAAGGAAAGCAACGGGGGGACCTCCACTGACGTTACCCTTACCTGGCCAATTTCTAGTTAGTATCTGACTTCGAAGATTCAAAGGCAACCTTGGTAGTTGGAGCTATCTAGATATAAGGTAACCCTAGGGTAGAGAGTCCAGTGCTTGACAACTTATTTTTTCTAACAAAAACTTTAACCTAATTAAGACACTCTTCTCTATTGTCTCTAGATCTAGGATTCCTTAGGTTCTCATCTTTAGACTTCTTCTTTCTCTTTCTTCCCTCTTCTTTTCTTCTCTCTCTACATAGCATAAAAAAATTCAAAATTGCAACTTGGAAAAGGGAGTTCGATCGATTAGTAAGGATAGAGCTAGATTCTACCCTTGATGAAGAAAAAGTAACTATGGAGGAATTAAGACATCCCCTTAGCCTAAGAGAATACTGCTACCCAATTGGATCCGCCCAACCATCATGTATTCAACTACCCCAAACAAATACGGTCAATTTTGAGATTAAGCTTTAGATTATCAACATGCTCCCTAAATTCACAGGAATTGAGGATGCTTACATTTTTATTAGAGAATTTGAGAAAGTATGTGATACTATGAGAATGCATGAACTTTCAGAAGATGATGTAAAATTTAGGCTAATTAACTTTCCCTTAAGAAAAATGCCAAAAAGTGGTTGTATAGTTTACCTACTCAATCAATCTTAACCTGGAAAGGTTTTGTTAAAGCATTCTTGAGAAAATTATTTTCACATCATAAAACAGCCAAGTTGAGAAACGAAATTGCCCAATTTTATCAATTAGGGGAAGAGCCTTTCTGGAAGATTTAAGAATCTGTTAAGCCAATGTCCACACCATGGGATAGAGACTTGAAGGTTATGTCAAACCTTTTATGAAGGTCTAAACCTAAACTCCAGAACTATGCTCGAGTCAATGTGTTAGGGCAACTTTATGCAGAAATCATCCAATGAAGCCTGGTAGTTTTCAGAAGATTTAACAGAAAAGAGCTTACAATGGGAGGAAACTAAGGAATCTGAACCTACACCATCGAGAGGTGGTATGCACCAGCTCTCCATCTATAGCTGAAGAAGCTAAGATGGCATCTCTGATTCGTAGGATAGAAGCCTTGGAACTTAAGGGATAGGCCCCAATAAATCATGTAAACCAAGTGGCTGCACCTGTCTATAGTTGTGCACAGGTGAATGCAACCTATCAAAGAACAACCAACAATCCCTATGCTCCAACCTACAACCCAGGGTGGAGGAACCATCCAAACTTTGCTTGGTCACAAGGTCCTAGTGTAGGTGGTCTCAACATCAACCAACCTAACCCAAGGCCCAATTTTACAGAAAATAACCCATCAGTCAATGAGAATGAAAAGAGGTATAGTTTCCTAGACAAGTCCCTAGAAACCCTAGTTAAATCCCAAGCTGACACCTATGCCATGATCAATAGCACCAACGCCACTCTGAATAACTTTATGCAAAACGCAGGACAATAGCTATCCACTAATACTCAGGCCATAACTCATTTGGAGATGCCGGTAAGTCAATTAGCCACAACCATAAGTGAAACAGAACGGGGTAAGCTACCGAGTCAGCTCGAAGCTAACCCTAAGAACCTAAACATCCAAGGATCAAAATAAGAAGCCCAAATTAACAAACTAAGTGTCATTCATATATTAAGATCTAGAAAATTAATAGATAACCAGATGGGTATATATGAAGAAGAAGAATTAGAAGCCCCATCATTTGAACAACTTATTGAGCTGGGTCTGCTCGAAACACCTGAGGCATCAGAGTTTGATGTAATGCCCAACCCACTAGCTGAGTCCATGCTAGAAGGAGATAAACCAAAAATTAAGATTGTATCACCATTCCCAAATAGACTTAAGCCCAACCAAAATTCAGACCAATTTGATAAGATTTTGGAGGTCTTTAAGCAAGTTAAAGTAAACATCCCCTTGCTAGACATGATTCAATAGGTCCCAGCCTATGCCAAATTTCTTAAGGATCTATGTACCAAAAGAAGACCACCAATGTATCCAAGAGAGCCTTTCTGGCAGCCAGTGTGAGCTCTTACCTATCAAACCATATGCCAGTGAAATACAAAGATTTAGGATCACCCATTATTTTATGCATTATGGGGAACACCCTCATAATAGGGCTCTATTAGACTCAAGGGCGAGTGTTAATATATTGCCATATTCTTTATATGAGCAACTAGGGTTGGAAGAATTAAAGCCTACGAAAATGACTCTATAACTAGCAGATCACTCTTTGAAAGTATCCAAGGGAATAGTAGAGGATGTATTGATCAAGTTGGTGACTTTATCTATCCGATGAACTTTGTGATTTTATAAACTGAACCAGTGACAAACATAAAGAGCCACATCCCAGTGATTTTAGGTAGACCATTTTTGGCTACAACTAATGCCCTAATTAATTATCAAAATGGATTAATAAAAATTTTCTTTGGAAATATGTCAATTGATCTTAATATTTTTAATCTTACCATTACACATCAAATGAGTGACTCAAATTATATTCAGGATATTGTTTATGATCCAATTGACCTTAGTGATGAAGAGTTTGACCTAGAAATCTGCATGAACCAAGATGGGGAGCAAATTAATGAGGTTGCTATAATTGATAAAAAAATCAAGATGGGAACCTCCAATTGAACTACTAGAGAAAGTACCTGAACCATTATCCAAACCATCAATAGAGGAAGCACCCAAATTAGAACTGAAACCACTTTCCAAGCACCTAAAATATGCATATCTAGGTCCATCAAAAATCCTACCTATGATTATTTTAACCGACCTAGACTCCTCACAAGAAGGGAAACTATTGAATGTCCTAAGAGAAAATAAAGAAGCAATAGGATGGACCATGGCTGACATAAAAGGGATTAGCCCCTTGATCGTTCAACATAGGATTCACTTAGGGGAAGAAGCCATGCCTTCAAGAGAACCCCAAAGGAGACTTAACCCAGCCATAAAGGAAGTAGTAAGGAAAGAGATCATCAAACTTCTTGACAATTGTATAATTTATCCTATTTCAGATAGTTCTTGGGTAAGTCCTGTGCAAGTGGTGCCAAGAAGTCATGAGTCATTGTAATAGAAAATGACAACAATGAGTTGGTCCCTACAAGAATTCAAACAGGATGGAGGGTGTGCATCGATTATAAAAAATTAAATGTTGCCACTAAGAAGGACCACTTTTCTTTGCCCTTTATAGACCAAATGTTAGAATGATTAGCAGGGCATGACTTTTACTATTTTCTGGATGGATACTCTGGTTATAATCAAATTGCAATAGCCCCAGAGGATCAAGAGAAGACAACATTTACCTATCCATATGGAACCTTTACCTATAGACATATGTGTTTTGGCTTGTGTAATGTACTATCTATCTTTCAAAGGTGCATGATTAGTATTTTCTTTGATATGGTAGAACAGTTTCTTGAGATTTTCATGGATGACTTTTTTTTTTTGGTTCTACTTTTTTTGAATGCCTATATCACCTTAGATTGATCTTAGAAAGATGCAAGAAAAAGTATCTAGTACTAAATTGGAAGAAGTACCAATTATGGTGAAGGAAGGTATTGTCCTTGGCCATGTAATTTCAAATAGAGGTATAGAGGTAGATAAGGCCAAAGTAGATTTGATTGCAAATCTTCCTCCACCTAAATCAGTTAAAGAAATAAGATCATTCCTTGGACATGTTGGATTTTATAGAAGATTTATCAAGAATTTTAGCAAAGTGGCTCGACCATTGACTAACCTATTAGCCAAAGAAGTCAAATTTGACTTCACATCTGAATGTCTTGAGTCCTTTGAATATTTAAAGAGAGAATTAACCTCAGTACCAATCGTTCATCCACTTGTATAGACTCAACCTTTTGAGCTAGTGTGTGACGCATCCGATCATGCCATAGGAGCGGTCCTAGGGCAAAGAATTGATAAGCTACCTCGAGTGATCTACTATGCTAGTAAGACCTTGAATGATGCACAGTTCAACTATTCTACTACTAAAAAATAATTTTTAGTTATGATATTTGCACTAGAAAAATTTAGGTCTTACTTAGTGGGGTCTCGTGTAGTCATCTATACTGATCACTCTACCATCAAGCATCTTCTTTCAAAGAAGGATGCTAAGGCATGCTTAATTAGAATGATCTTGTTTTTACAAGAATTTAACCTAGAGATCAGGGATGAAAAAGGTACTAAAAACATAGTGGCCGATCACTTATCTAGGTTAGCGATCACACCTACAAAAGAACTACCTGTTAACGAGTCCTTTCCTGATGAACAACTTATGTCCACCACTATGGAACTATGGTACGCCGATATAGTCAATTACTTAGCCACTTGTCAGATTTCGATGCATTGGAATGCTCAAGACAAAAATTGATTTCTCTCTTAAGTAAAATACTTTATTTGGGATGACTCATATTTATTTAAACAATGTCATGACCTGATTATTAGGAGATGCATTCCAGATCAAGAAGTTAGGAGCATTTTATTCTTTTGTCATGACCAAGCTTGTGGTGGTCATTTTTAAAATCTTTTGGAAACAAATATATTTTGATAGTCGTAGATTATGTATCAAAGTGGATAGAAGCAATACCTTATAGAACCAATGATAGCAAAATTGTTGTAAATTTCTCAAGGAGTATATCCTCTCCCGCTTTGGTATTTCAAGGGCTATCATCAGTGACTGTGGAACACACTTCTGCAACAAATCCTTTGCATCACTAATGAGAAAGTATAACATCACCCATAAGATGGCCATACCTTATCACCCGCAAACTAGTGGGCAAGTAGAAGTTTCTAATCGACAAATCAAACAAATCCTAGAGAAAACCATGAGCTTTAATAGAAAAGATTGATCAGTGAAGCTAGTGGATACACTTTGGGCGTATTGCACTGCCTTCAAGACTAATTAGGAATGTCTTCTTATAGGTTTGTATTTGGTAAAGCGTGTCACTTGCTAGTAGAATTAGAACATAGGGCAATGAGGGCCAAAAAATAATTAAACATGGATTGGATGCAGCCGAAGATTAAAGAAAATTACAGGTGGATGAACTTAAATAAATTAGAAACGAAGCATATGAGAATGCAACAATTTATAAGGAGAGAACTAAAACCTTCCACGATGAAGCTATCTTTAGAAAATCTTTTACTCGTGGGCAAAAAAGTTCTCTTATATAATTCAAGGCTTCACCTATTCCCAGAAAAATTAAGATCTAGATGGACTGGCCCATACATAGTGAAAGAAGTCTTTCCATATGGAGTGATAGAAATTAAAAATCCAAGTAATGGTGCTATCTTCAAAGTTAATGGACAACGCTTGAAACCATTCCTGGAATTACCCATTGAAGAAGCTGGGGAGATTATGATCTTATATGAACCAAAGTAAGCCATGACGTCTGGCTGAAGATGTTAAACTTAGCACTTTTTGGGAGGCAACCCAATATTTTATTTTTTAACCTTTATTTTAGTGATTCTTATTTTTAGGAATAAGAGACTACTCCGTACTGTCACTCCTAACATTACACGAGGCATGTCTCATCTAGGTGGTATTTCTTCTTGTTTTATTCTTTCTTATTCCATTGAGGACAATAGGAATTAAATTGGGGGTAAGAAAAACCTTTTTAAAAAATATTTTGAAAATACTTTGATATTTTTTTAAAATTTTAAAATATTTTTATAAATCATGTACCATGAAAGAAATTTTGAGTAAAAATGATTAGGAAAAGATAATAGAGTTAGAAAGATTGGCTAATTAGTGTAGCGAGTTAAGGAGTAGACTAGCTGGTTAGACTTTTAGTAGCCTACTTAGGTCATCTAAAGTCTATTAGCACTTTCATTGCACATGCACACTAACAAAGTAACTAGGTATTAGTTGTAAGGTCAATTGAAGATTCAATTATTACTAAAAATTGGTAATTGATATACACCCTAATGATAGAAACTTAAATTTAAGGAAAGAGTTACCTGCCTGATAAAAAATAAAATATATATATGCATAAAAAGAAAATAAAATCAAGTCTAAACATTGGTTTTCTATCGAGTAATCGGGCACCTTTGCTTAAGTAAGCATTGTTGTTCGCGTCAAAAATTGGGTAGTGTGAAGATATCGCTAAAATTATATTATATATATATATATATATATATATATATATATGAAAGCTACTCAGATTATGTGCTTAATTTGAGGGTGTACAGAAAATTGACCAAAGTAAATTATAAGTGAAGATACCATTGTTCCTTATAAGCTGGTACCGAAATGCTAAGTCAGCTATCACAAACACAAGTGTTGTAGATCTATGGATGAACTTTAAGAAAGCTTCTGATAGTTCTAACTGCAAAATTTACTTCAGAAACTCAATACTTAGTTAGTGATACTAGCTAGCTTCTTTCAACCTTAAGGCTAGATTTAATTTTGTAAAAGAGAATCTTAGTGACACACGATTTTATTTTAATTACATTGCTAAGGGACTAGCAATGATTAAATTGGGGGTATGATAAGTTTATTTATTATCCTAATTTAACCATTAAAATAAATAATAAATATTTTAAATATATTAAGAATTGATACTTTTTATGGATGTTTGCAGGAAAGGAACCTATAGATAAAAAGAGCTTAATTTTTGGAGTCCAACGATGCACACGCACTTAAATTAGGACTTTGTTTGCTCAAAAAGGAAGAAAGAGATGATTTCGCATGATTCCTAGTGCAAACTAAGGCAGGTGATGTTGAACGAATGACTGAGGAATTTTTTCAAGATATATGAACGATCTTGAGCTTGATTTACTCTAACTTTGACTAGAAGGAAGCCCTAAACAAACTCTATAAAAGAAGGACCTCAAGCAGTAGTTGAGGGTGAGGAGTTTTCTTCAAAGTTCTTTTTGTTTTTCTTTTATTTAGATCATTATATTTATGCTTGGGAGAGAAAAATTATAGAGGAAATACTGGCGGTAGTAATGCATGGCTAGATTCCTTTATCTTGGAATGATGATGATGCCTGTAACCAGGTTCTATCTTTCTTTTGTTCTTAATTTTTATGCAATAAAATCATGCTCTTCTTTCATATATCTTTTGAGTTAATTTTTGATCGAGCTTTTGATTTGGCATACACGGCCTATACCCTCTATCGACGTACCATAACCTCAGGATACGGTACGTGCCTAAAAGAGATAGATCGTAGTATGATAGTTTAGACCTCTAATTTATAATAATTAGATAGTTTATATTCTAAGCAGACATGCTGTGATTTTCTGATATGGATCGTACCTAATAAAAGATAAAGTATTCTAATCCTAGATTTGCAAAAATTATTGTTATTGCAACATAAAAAAAAAAAAAATAAAACCTCTATGCATAGTGGATTCGGATTCCTGGGTTGCTTCTTCTGTTGTTTTAATTTTGTTAATTAATTAGTTGTTATCTTTTAATAACCACTATTCTAAATATAATCCTTTACAAATATTTTTTTATTTTTTTATGAAATAATTACCTTTGATCCCCGAGAATATGATTCCGATTCACCACTAGCTATAGTAGTGAGTAGGTTTCATTTTTGACTGCCAACGATAGTGATCAAATACTCGCAACACTTTTATTCTTCTTCATCTCTTATTTTTCAAACTTTTGATCTAAAAATTTGAAGTCGAACATTTCTTACTTATTTCTTCATTTTTATGCTCAATGAACCCTTTATCAACTACATCCTATAAGTCGAATGCTTTCAACAAAACTTTAAATCTGCTCCAATAATCATAATCTTCTCCATTGAAGATATGTGGAAATTGAGTGGAGATATTTCTAATTGCTATTTTTAAACTGATACCAATATGTAGGCTCAGGATCTAATATATTCTTCTAAACTATAATGAATAAGAAATGAATCATAAGAAATAGCCCTTCTGTTTTTCTTCTTCTTCATATATATATATATATATATATATATATATATATATATATATATGCAAAAATAACTTGGCTTATATAGCCATTACAAGAGAAGTATAAAAGACTTAAGTTCAAACAACTATATTAAATAAACCATTATATTTTCAAGATAATTTAATTTAATCCAAAGACTTTTAATTATTCAAGAAAGTAAAACTTGAACTTGATGAAATTTTATAATCAAGACAATTTGGTTTAGAGGACCAACATTTTATAGTATCATTAATTTTTTTAATAATAAAAAATAAAATAAAATAAAAAAAGTTTAAAAATAATTTAAATTTTTTTAATGGTATAAATAATACAATGAAACACTTCCAAAGTTAAAGAATTAAAAATATACTTTAATCTAATAATAATATAATAATATCTTTCTTTCAGCCTTTTTGGCAACATTCTTGGTTAAATGTGATATGTAGATATTATATTATATCATATCTTTCCATTCTAGCTTGCATGCATTCAGTCTAATCATGAAAATCTTTGCTTGAATTTCCTTTCTTGCCATTCAATTTAGGAAAACTCTTTCTGCACCATACGTAATGCAGAAATATTCACACTGTGCATGATGTTTGACTGTCTGCGCATATGGCCACGCTGTTAGGGTCCTCGGTCAAGGACTCCAAACATTCACCAACTCCTCCGCGCGATCCGCTCCAACACCACAATCGATCCTTCCGAACCATTTTCAGTAACACACGAGCGTGGTAATTAGGATCTAACACACAAGAAATGAAGAATGCCTCACTGTTATTACAAAGAACGTGGTCTCAGGATTATTAGTCCTTCGAACCACCAGATCACAAGAACACTCGTACAAGGGTTATTAGCCCAAGCACGCCCAAACTTAAGAGGTTATCAGCCCCTAAGTTTACTAGCATAAACGTGCCTATTCCTGGCCAACATTCATAAGCACTCTAAGCTTACACAATATAACTCTCTCCCCCCTTCTTCCTATTGCTCCTGAGGAGTGCTTATATAGGCATCCTCAGGAGCTTACAAAATCCTAATTCTAATGTACGGTTGACCACCTCTGTTTGGCCATCGGTCTGCGGATGGTATGAAGAACTTGTCTTCATTTTGCTCCCTTGCAGTGCAAACACTTCCTTCCAAAAGGAGCTCATGAACACCCGATCCCGATCCGTAACAATGGTTCTAGGGAAACCATGGAGCTTTACCACGTTGTCCACAAAGGCCTTAGCCACACTCTTCATTGTAAATGGATGCTTAAGGGGTATGAAGTGAGCATACTTACTTAAGCGATCCACGACCACCAAGATCACTTCGTACCCTTGACTTGCGGGCAAGCCCTCCACAAAATCCATGGACAAGTCTTCCCATATAGCTTCTGGTATGGGTAAGGGCTGCAAGAGACCTGTAGGGGCCTTCGTATCATGTTTGACCTTTTGACACACGTCACATTCCGCCACCCACTTCTTCACACTTCTCTTTAGGCCCTCCCAATAGAAGAAATGCTTGATCCTTATATAGGTCCTAAGCCATCCCGAATGACCACCTTCTTTGCTATGGTGGAAGTGAGTGAGAATCTCCTTCCTCAGGTTTGGTACGTCGGGCACATAGACATAGGACTTGTAGTAGATAAGCCCATCACGCCATTTGAATCCGGTCACCCCATTACATGGACTCTCAAGCTTCTCTATGATCTCTTGAGACCTTGCATCCAACTCCACAGCCTCTCTAAGCTTGTCCCATATCCTCCATTCAGCTCCACTCAAGGCCATATGTTCAGCCTCATCTTCATACAAAGTCCACATCATTGGACTTCCCTCCTTCCTTGACAATGCATCAGCCACCTTATTCTCCTTGTCGGGCTGATATATAATGTCATACTCGAATCCCAGAAGCTTCACAAGAAACTTATGTTGCTCTGGCGTCACGATCTTTTGTTCTAGCAAGTGTCTTAATGCTTGTTGATAGGTCACTATAGTGAACTTTCTTCCCAAGAGGTAAGGTCTCCACACCTTCACCGCATGCACAACCGCCAACATTTCTCTTGCATAAGTGCTCCATGCTTTCTTCATTGGCCCTAAGGCCTTGGAGATATAAGCTATGGGCCTCCTTTCTTGAGCTAGTACCACCCAATCCCTTCTCCACTTGCATCAGTATATACTTCAAATGGTTTCTTGAAGTCGGGCAAGGCCAAGACGGGTGTCTTGGTCATGGCTCTCTTCAAGTTCTCAAAAGCTCTTCTTCCATCTTCGGTCTACTCGAAGCCCTCCTTTTTTAGCATGGAGGTAAGTGGCTTGGCTATCAATCCATAGCCTTGCACGAACCTTCGATAGTAGCCCGTCAAACCAAGGAATCCTCGTAGAGCCGACACATCCTTGGGTAAGGGCCAATCCACCATAGCTTCCACTTTTCGCTGGTCCACTTTTACTCCTTGGCCCGATATGATATGGCCAAGGTACTCCAGCTCTTCTTGCATAAAGGCGCATTTGGAAGCCTTGATGAAGAAGTGGTGCTCCTTCAAGATCATCAATACTCGCTCCAATTGCTTCAAGTGTTCCTCCACATTCTTCGAGTACACCAAGATGTCATCGAAGAATACTAATACAAACTTCCTCAAGAATGGCTTAAATATGGCATTCATAGCCGCTTGGAAAGTTAAGGGGGCATTGCATAGCCCAAAAGGCATCACTAGGTACTCATAGTGGCCGGAATGAGTCCTAAATGCCATCTTGTGGGTATCTTCCTCTTTCATCCGGATTTGATGGTATCCGACCCTTAAATCCAGCTTGGTGAACACATGAGCCCCATGCAACTCATCAAGCATCTCGTCCACTGTTGGTATGGAAAATCTGTCCCTCACTGTTGCCTCATTCAATGCTCGGTAGTCGGTGCAAAAATGCCAACTTCCATCCTTCTTCCTCACCAGCAACACCGGTGATGAAAGGGACTAGTGCTTGGTCGAATCAAGCCACTAGCCAACATCTCCTCCACTTGTCTTTCGATCTCACCCTTTTAAAAGTGAGCATACCGGTATGGTGGCATATTCACCGGTTTGCTCGCATCTTTCAGCACAATGCGATGATCAAATTTCCTACTTGGTGGTAATGAAGTAGGTACCTCCAATACTTCCTTGTGTCTTTCTAAAACTGTCTTCACACCTTGGGGTGGCTCCTCATTTCTATCACTATACTTCTCTTCTTGCCCTTCATCTCCTCGGTTTTGGCCCATCACTATGGCGAAGCAATGAGCCCCACCCTTGCATAGTTTTTCAAACACATTGGCCTCGCAAGGCCTTGGCTCTTTTGATGCTAGAGCTGTCCACGTCCTCTTCTTCCCTCCAAGCTTGAACTCCATAGTCATCTTCTCATAGTCGGTGACGACCTTGCCAATGCCTCTTAGCCATGCATTGCCCAAGACAACATCTAGCCCCACCAATGAGAGTACGTGAAGATCAGCCGCTATACGGACACCTTGGACATTCATCTTCACGGTTCGCACTACCATCTCACACCTTAACTTTTCTCCGTTTGCCACCTTCACATCGAATGGCTCTACTTCTTCCCCATGCAATCCCACCTTAGAAAGGACGCGGGAATTGATGAAGTTGTGGGTAGACCCACTATCCACCAATAATGTCATTTCATGCTTGCCAACCCAAGCCATAAGTCGCATGGTTAAGGGCTTTTGTACGCCGTACATGGCATTGAGGTTCAACTGGGCTTCCTCACTTTCCTCATCGCTAGAGGACTCCTCATGCCCGTGCTCTTCCTCACTTGTCTCCCCCAATTGCTCCTCCTCTATCTCGATCATACACATGACCTTGGCCTTCTTGCATTGGTGATCACAGCTCCACTTTTCACCACATTTGAAGCATAAGCCCTTCTTTATGTACTCATCAAGCTCCTCACGCCTAAGCTTCTTGACTTCCTTCCCTTTGCTCTTGAATCTCCCGTAGTCCCCTCCTTTCCTTTCCAAGACCCCGTGGAATACAAGGGTTTATAAACCTTGTTAGCCACTTGGTCCTTGACGTATCTTTTCTCGAAGTAATGACTTTCTTCAAGGATTTCATCCATCCTCATTGCTTCTTGCAGCCTAGTGGGCTACTTCAACTTGAGCTCCTTGGCAATCCATGTTTTAGACCATCCACAAAAGTGCCGATAAGTGCCTCCTCAGACCAACCCCTCATCAAGGTTTGGAGTTGTCGAAATTCCTCCACATACGCATGCACCTTGCCATCTTGCTTGAGCTTAGCTAGCTGGCCATGATGGTTGATAATGGGTGAAGGCCCAAATTGCATAAGCAGCTCCCTCTCGAATGTCGTCCACCCGAGCCTTCTTCCTTCCTTCTCATATTGGGCCCGTATCCATCTCCACCATTTGCTTGCCTTCCCATCAAGGAAGAAACATGCTGTGGCCACTCTTTCTGTCCTTGGTACTTCATATATATGAAAATAGTGGTCCGCCTTATCGAGCCACTCATGAGGGTCACCACCATTGAACTTAGGGAAGTCAATTTTTGGTCTCCTTGGTCCTCGGTTATTAAACCAATTTCCATCATCATCTTCATTGTCACCTCCACGGTAATGTGGCCTTCTAGGTCCTCGGTGGTTAAACTGATTTCCTTCATCTTCATTATGATAGTGGTGGTCTCTTCTCGGTCTCTCATGTCTTCTAGCATCTTCATGGATCCGGCCATAGGGCATTTCTTCCCCATACCGACTCCCACCGAGTCTTTCCTCCGTCCTTGCATGGTTATCAACATCACGGTCAGACTCCTCCTCTCGCAGCCATCTTTCCACTACCTCGTGCTCATTCTCCACACGCCCGCCCAATCTAAGAGGTTGCCTTGGTCTAGGCTCTCCCTTTGTGGACTTAGAAATGTGAGTTTTCCTCCCATCAACGAGTTGCTCCTCTTCCACCCTTGGGGTTTGTCCGCGGTTGGCCCCATTTGCTCCTCCTTCAAGTCTTGCCAATATTGCTTGCAAGTCTCGTCTCATGCCTTCCACCACCTTCATGTTCTCCTCCGTAGCATTAGTGACAGAAGTGATGGCTCCTTGCATGTGAGTCATGTTGGTGGTAGTCTCCGCCATCTGCTCTTTCATCCAAAGAGTGGATGACTCTAAAGCTTCAAAACGGTCTCGGTTGGATGGAAAAGTACTTGATCCGGCCTCTATTGGAATATGGGCTGCAACAACAAGTCCAACCTTGGGTTCTCTCCAAAATGAAGATCGAACCCCCTCCCACGAAGAACTTTGCACGGACAACTCCCGACCTTGGGTTCTCTCTAGAAGAAGATCGAACCCCCACCTCAAATAATAACTCCAATAAGAACAAACAACTTCTAACTATAACAATCTCAACGAAGAGAATCAAAGTAAGGTTTGCTCGTGATTACCCCGCTTGAAGCGTAGAGATCTTTAAGCAACTCCTCTCAACGAAAGTACCAATTTGTTAGGGTCCCCGGTCAAGGACTCCAAAACATTCACCAACTCCTCCGCGCGATCCACTCCAACACCACAATCGATCCTCCCGAACCGTTTCCAGTAACACACGAGCGTGGTAATTAGAATCTAACACACAAGAAATGAAGAATGCCTCACTGTTATTACGAAGAACGTGGTCTCAGGATTATTAGTCCTTCGAACCACCAAATCACAAGAACACTCGTACAAGGGTTATTAGCCCAAGCACGCCCAAACTTAAGAGGTTATCAGCCCCCAAGTTTACTAGCATAAACGTGCCTATGTCTGGCCAACATTCATAAGCTCTCTAAGCTTACACAATATAACTCTCTCCCCCCTTCTTCCTATTGCTCCTAAGGAGTGCTTATATAGGCATCCTTAGGAGCTTACAAAATCCTACCAACCCAATCAAATAAATCTAGATCAAATCTTCAAGATTCTAAGGAAACAATTCGAAACAATTCCTAGAATCAAGGAGATTTGACAATACATGCCTAAAACAACTTAACTGAAAAGGAAACTTATCTTCCCAATCAAATCAAATCTAATCTTCAAGATTCTAAGGAAACAATTCCTAGAATCAAGGAGATTTGACGATACATGCCTAAAACAACTTAACTGAAAGGGAAACTAATCTTCTAGAGTTTAGGAGAAACATCCTAAATCTAGAAGATATGATTTATTCAATCACTTTCTAGAATTTAGGAGAAACATCCTAAATCTAGAAGATATGATTTATTCAATCACCTTCTAAAGTTTAGGAGAAACATCCTAAATCTAAAAGATATGATTTATTCAATCACTCCCCACAAGAAAATCAATCTCTGAAGATATCTCCATAATGCACTTGATCTCGCCGCCAACTGCCGCCCTACACGGTAGCGTTGCCGTCTGTCACTGGGGCCGCATCTCGCAACTTATCCTTCCCATCGTGGTCGTGTAGGCTATGGTCTTCGCTTGGGATCCTTTCATACGCATGCGGTGCGAAAAGAATAAAAATATTCTTGACATATGCGAGGTCATACGTTCGCATGATCAATCATCATGCACAGTTGCATGTTCTGCATTGCATAGGGTGCGTAAAGACTTTTCCTTCAATTTATATCTAAAATAGCAACGAGCATAAAAATGAACGTAATTGAAGATATATAAAAAAAAAGAAAATATATACCAAACAACAAAAGAACAAGGCTGCTCCGTTTACATGCATTTACTCCATTCATTCGCTTTGTTGGTAATATTTTTTCGGAGTGGCTACGATCACAAAAACAAGCAAAGCAAAAACCAAGCGGATTAAAAAAGAAAAAAAGAAAGAAAGAAAAATCCACCAATAACGAACTAAATGCATCCAAACTAATTTTTATTATATAAATGTAGACAGACACGCACCCTGCACGCACGCCTGAACGGATGCATAAGACAACCCATCTTTATTCGTTATTGGTGCAAACCCCAGTGCCTTGTCAAATAACATCATTCTGATGTCCCTGTCCTTTACTCCACCCATGTAACAGCCCGGTAGACAGGGGCCTGGCCAGGACCCACCACCGTAGCATTAGTGACAGAAGTGATGGCTCCTTGCATGTGAGTCATGTTGGTGGTAGTCTCCGCCATTTGCTCTTTCATCCAAAGAGTGGATGACTCCAAAGCTTCAAAACGGTCTCGGTTGGATGGAAAAGTACTTGATCCGGCTTTCATTGGAATATGGGCTGCAACAACAAGTCCAACCTTGGGTTCTCTCCAAAATGAAGATCGAACCCCCTCCCACGAAGAACTTTGCACGGACAACTCCCGACCTTGGGTTCTCTCTAGAAGAAGATCGAACCCCCACCTCAAATAATAACTCCAATAAGAACAAACAACTTCTAACTATAACAATCTCAACGAAGAGAATCAAAGTAAGGTTTGCTCGTGATTACCCCGCTTGAAGCGTAGAGATCTTTAAGCAACTCCTCTCAACGAAAGCACCAATTTGTTAGGGTCCCTGGTCAAGGACTCCAAAACATTCACCAACTCCTCCACGCGATCCACTCCAACACCACAATCGATCCTCCCGAACCGTTTCCAGTAACACACGAGCATGGTAATTAGAATATAACACACAAGAAATGAAGAATGCCTCACTGTTATTACGAAGAACGTGGTCTCAGGATTATTAGTCCTTCGAATCACCAAATCACAAGAACACTCGTACAAGGGTTATTAGCCCAAGCACGCCCAAACTTAAGAGGTTATCAGCCCCCAAGTTTACTAGCATAAACGTGCCTATGTCTGGCCAACATTCATAAGCTCTCTAAGCTTACACAATATAACTCTCTCCCCCTTCTTCCTATTGCTCCTAAGGAGTGCTTATATAGGCATCCTCAGGAGCTTACAAAATCCTACCAACCCAATCAAATCAAATCTAGATCAAATCTTCAAGATTCTAAGGAAACAATTCGAAACAATTCCTAGAATCAAGGAGATTTGACAATACATGCCTAAAACAACTTAACTGAAAAGGAAACTTATCTTCCCAATCAAATCAAATCTAATCTTCAAGATTCTAAGGAAACAATTCCTAGAATCAAGGAGATTTGACGATACATGCCTAAAACAACTTAACTGAAAGGGAAACTAATCTTCTAGAGTTTAGGAGAAACATCCTAAATCTAGAAGATATGATTTATTCAATCACTTTCTAGAATTTAGGAGAAACATCCTAAATCTAGAAGATATGATTTATTCAATCACCTTCTAAAGTTTAGGAGAAACATCCTAAATCTAAAAGATATGATTTATTCAATCACTCCCCACAAGAAAATCAATCTCTGAAGATATTTCCATAATGCACTTGATCTCGCCGCCAACTGCTGCCCTACACGGTAGCGCTGCCGTCTGTCACTGGGGCCGCATCTCGCAACTTATCCTTCCCATTGTGGTCGTGTAGGCTATGGTCTTCGCTTGGGATCCTTTCATACGCATGCGGTGCGAAAAGAATAAAAATATTCTTGACATATGCGAGGTCATACGTTCGCATGATCAATCATCATGCACAGTTTGCATGTTCTGCATTGCATAGGGTGCGTAAAGACTTTTCCTTCAATTTATATCTAAAATAGCAACCAGCATAAAAATGAACGTAATTAAAGATATAGAAAAAAAGAGAGAAAAATATATATACCAAACAACAAAAGAACAAGGCTGCTCCGTTTACATGCATTTACTCCATTCATTCGCTTTGTTGGTAATATTTTTTCGGAGTGGCTACGATCACAAAAACAAGCAAAGCAAAAACCAAGCGGATTAAAAAAAAAAAAAGAAAGCAAGAAAAATCCACCAATAACGAACTAAATGCATCCAAACTAATTTTTATTATATAAATGTAGACAGACACGCACGCTGCACGCACGCCTGAACGGATGCATAAGACAACCCATCTTTATTCGTTATTGGTGCAAACCCCAGCGCCTTGTCAAATAACATCATTCTGATGTCCCTGTCCTGTACTCCACCCATGTAACAGCCCGGTAGACAGGGGCCTGGCCAGGACCCACCACCATAGCATTAGTGACAGAAGTGATGGCTCCTTGCATGTGAGTCATGTTGATGGTAGTCTCCGCCATCTGCTCTTTCATCCAAAGAGTGGATGACTCCAAAGCTTCAAAACGGTCTCGGTTGGATGGAAAAGTACTTGATCCGGCCTCCATTGGAATATGGGCTGCAACAACAAGTCCAACCTTGGGTTCTCTCCAAAATGAAGATCGAACCCCCTCCCACGAAGAACTTTGCACGGACAACTCCCGACCTTGGGTTCTCTCTAGAAGAAGATCGAACCCCCACCTCAAATAATAACTCCAATAAGAACAAACAACTTCTAACTATAACAATCTCAACGAAGAGAATCAAAGTAAGGTTTGCTCGTGATTACCCCGCTTGAAGCGTAGAGATCTTTAAGCAACTCCTCTCAACGAAAGCACCAATTTGTTAGGGTCCCCGGTCAAGGACTCCAAAACATTCACCAACTCCTCCGCGTGATCCACTCCAACACCACAATCGATCCTCCCGAACCGTTTCCAGTAACACACGAGCATGGTAATTAGAATCTAACACACAAGAAATAAAGAATGCCTCACTGTTATTACGAAGAACGTGGTCTCAGGATTATTAGTCCTTCGAACCACCAAATCACAAGAACACTCATACAAGGGTTATTAGCCCAAGCACGCCCAAACTTAAGAGGTTATCAGCCCCCAAGTTTACTAGCATAAACGTGCCTATGTCTGGCCAACATTCATAAGCTCTCTAAGCTTACACAATATAACTCTCTCCCCCCTTCTTCCTATTGCTCCTGAGGAGTGCTTATATAGGCATCCTCAGGAGCTTACAAAATCCTACCAACCCAATCAAATCAAATCTAGATCAAATCTTCAAGATTCTAAGGAAACAATTCGAAACAATTCCTAGAATCAAGGAGATTTGACAATACATGCCTAAAACAACTTAACTGAAAAGGAAACTTATCTTCCCAATCAAATCAAATCTAATCTTCAAGATTCTAAGGAAACAATTCCTAGAATCAAGGAGATTTGACGATACATGCCTAAAACAACTTAACTGAAAGGGAAACTAATCTTCTAGAGTTTAGGAGAAACATCCTAAATCTAGAAGATATGATTTATTCAATCACTTTCTAGAATTTAGGAGAAACATCCTAAATCTAGAAGATATGATTAATCTAGAAGATATGATTTATTCAATCAACTTCTAAAGTTTAGGAGAAACATCCTAAATCTAAAAGATATGATTTATTCAATCACTCCCCACAAGAAAATCAATCTCTGAAGATATCTCCATAATGCACTTGATCTCGCCGCCAACTGCCGCCCTACACGGTAGCGCTGCCGTCTGTCACTGGGGCCGCATCTCGCAACTTATCCTTCCCATCGTGGTCGTGTAGGCTATGGTCTTCGCTTGGGATCCTTTCATACGCATGCGGTGCGAAAAGAATAAAAATATTCTTGACATATGCGAGGTCATACGTTCGCATGATCAATCATCATGCACAGTTTGCATGTTCTGCATTGCATAGGGTGCGTAAAGACTTTTCCTTCAATTTATATCTAAAATAGCAACCAGCATAAAAATGAACGTAATTAAAGATATATAAAAAAAAGAGAAAAATATATATACCAAACAACAAAAGAACAAGGCTGCTCCGTTTACATGCATTTACTCCATTCATTCGCTTTGTTGGTAATATTTTTTCGGAGTGGCTACGATCACAAAAACAAGCAAAGCAAAAACCAAGCGGATTAAAAAAAAAAAAAGAAAGCAAGAAAAATCCACCAATAACGAACTAAATGCATCCAAACTAATTTTTATTATATAAATGTAGACAGACACGCACGCTGCACGCACGCCTGAACGGATGCATAAGACAACCCATCTTTATTCGTTATTGGTGCAAACCCCAGCGCCTTGTCAAATAACATCATTCTGATGTCCCTGTCCTGTACTCCACCCATGTAACAGCCCGGTAGACAGGGCCTGGCCAGGACCCACCACCGGCGTCACCTTCACATCCGCCGGCGGCCCACAGAAATACGCAACCGACAGACGCTGTTGGATTTGGTCGACGACCACCGCACTCTTGAACCGGCCATTAGTTAGTATGTGAAGCAGATCTCCGACGAGCACAATTATTAGAGCCCCAGGAAGCAGTGGCACCGTCCCCCACCGGGCCATGCCGTTCTGATCCTCAGCGCGAAACACCTGAAGCCCGGTGGTGCTGCTCTGGTGCAAGATCGTGAACAGGCTCGAGTCGGTGTGGGCTACCATTCCCACGGCCTGGCCGGGGTCCGGACAGGGCGGATAGGAGTTCAACTGCAGCACGCCAACCAAGTCCGGAAGCAATTTCCCAATCGGACCGTCTCACATGGCATCCTCAACCCTTAGACTCGTGAGACGAGCATCAGCTTCATCAGCCTTTCAGAAAGAGCCTTCATGTCCTTCTTGTACCCTTCTATCGCATCACGCATCGACATATACGAAAGAAAAGAAAGAAAGAAAAGAAACGGGACATAAGTTGGTCCTGAACTATATTGGCTGCCTAACAAGAGGCACGCCAGCAGGCATACCAGAATTTGTGATGATCGTGGGACCAGAGCTTGCGAGCGTTGTCCACCGGGAGCCAGGGATGGAGAAGCCCTCCGCCCCACATGTGCTTGTCGAACAGGGGAGCGATGGAGATGGGGCCGTAGCCAGATTTGTCGGTAGAAGAGCTTGCTGCCTTGATTTTCTGCTCGATCGGCAGCGTAAATTAAGAGGCGGCGTGTCTCGGCCTCTATAGCCTCCAGAAGGCGCGGGGCGATATCACGGCCGGTGAGCCGAAATGCACCCCACGGCATGCATGCGCGGGCTATGGACATGGCAGCATCGCGATCGGCAAGGTCGATGACCGGCACAGGCTCCGTCACGGACGGGTAGTTATGGAGCTCGGGCCATGCATACGAGTTAGGGACCTCGCGAGCGGACTGCAGATCGAAGTGGTTGGAAGTGATGACATGGTGGAAGCCTTTGGATGGAGTTGGAGAGCGTGGGTAGGTTGCGAGAGATCTAATGGTTAATAACGTCGTCCTTGGAGAGACACTGAGAGTGGTGTCAAACAATATACCGGACGAAGCTTCCGGGACGCGTCGGTATATCAGCAGGAGATGGATACCGGCTGGATTCGGCATCGATATCCATCCTGATTTCTGATACGGATAGTATGCACTGGATATGCTGCATTTACTTGTCCATTAAATTCGTCCTAATCGTGGCAATAATTTTGTGATATTTAAAAGGTTCAAATTTTTTACTCACATATTGAATATTTAAAATTTAAATGTAAATAAACTTGCATTTAATGAGGTTCCTTAATTTTTTACTTTGGCTTCATCTTTATTTTTAATTTTATTAAAATTATATTTCATATATTTCATTTGAAAGATTATTTTTATTTAACTTAAAAAAATGATAGATTGTTATGCATTTCTTTATAGTTTAATCTATGGTAGACATGACTTTAGTTTTATCTATAGATACCATACCATTTATTCTAAATATACCTAATATGTTGGAAATAAGATTCAAACCTTTTGGTGAAGACCATTACCATGAAGCCCAAGAATCATTCATGTTTAATCATCAAGAATCCATAATCGACAAACGAAAGCGTACCTGAATCCATATTACTTGATTGCTCTCCAGAATCCTACGGTTGGCCTTCCAGATCAACACGTACTCCTAGAGAGCCCTTTAGAATTTTCTCTAGGCTATTCTTTCTGATAATGGAATTCAGAGAAGAAGTCGTACGTACGATCCAGGGATCATAACCGCTATATATATAATTTCATCATTATCCTTTGGTATTTCTATTTTATCCCATCATAAAAATAGAAATAACTCTTTAGGTCTCTACACATTAAAGGGCCACACCTAATCAGATACATTAAAGCTCAAATCACTGAAACCTTAGCTAATCACTTTTAATTGGGCTTAACCTTATTTGACAGTCCGCAACACATAATTATTTCACATATAAGCCCAATGTTGGATTAAAAATCCAATAATCTCCCACTGGGCTATATGTGTAACCTTATAATTATGTTGCAAAAATAACCAAATGAGCTCAATTTTACTATCATTACTGAAATGTATCTATAACTAATCCGGTCCATCAACCATACCAATATAGGATCAAAGCGGCCTTTATTAAATCTATAATAACTCGACCCATCAATGGTCACGTATGTTGACACAATTGAATGACATGGATCATGGTGTGGATGTGTAGCATGGAAATTACATGCAATGTGATCTTAATATGTCTATTTCCAACTGGTCCTTCTTAAACTTGAGTGAGATCAAAACTTTAACATAATTGTACAGAGTGTACTGAACTGAATGAAATACTTTATTTCTGATCAGAAAATATCCAAACACATAAGTGTGTACAAACCAAACATAAAGCATAAAATAGAAGCAATACAAACTCTCGCTAAATCTAAGCATCGTCATGCTCTATAGCGCCCATGTAAGAAATATGCTCATGAAAGACCTTGGGCGGCACACCCTTTGTAAGGGAATCTGCAACCATGGAGTTTGTCCCTATATACTCTATAGAAATCTGACCACTCTGTACTCTTTCCTTTACAACCAGGAACTTGATGTCAATATGCTTTGACTTGGTCGAGCTCCTATTGTTGTTGGAATACAATACGGCTGACTTATTGTCACAAAATAACTTTAGCGGTCTTTCAATTCCTTCCAATATGCGCAGCCCAGTGATAAAATTTTTTAGCCATATCCCATGATTAGATGCCTCATAACATGCTGTAAATTCTGCTGCCATGGTAGAAGAAGCTATGAGTGTCTGTTTTGCACTTCCTCAAGAAATAGCCCCACCACCTAACAGATATACATAGCCCGAAGTGGATCTTTTACTATCTTGGCATCCTGCAAAGTCGGAGTCAGAATACCCAATGATCTCAAAATGATATGATCTCCTATATGTGAGCATGTAATCTTTTATTCTTTTCAGATATATCATATCCCTTTTGGCTGCTTTCCAATGATCCATACCTGGGTTGCTTAAATATCTGCCTAACACTCCAACAATGTACGCAATATCCAGACGTGTACAAACTTAAGCATACATTAGACTCCCTACAACCGAAGCATAAGAAATCTTCTGCATCTCTTCAACTTCAAGGTTTCCTTTTGGGCACTGATTAATACTGAATTTATCTCCTTTAGCGACAGGGATATCACCTGGTTTGCAATTTTGCATGCCAAATCTCTTAAGTACTTTATCGATATAGCTCCTTTATGATAATCCAAGGATACCCTAAGAATGATCTTGATGTATCTAGATTCCCAATACAAAGGAGGCATTACCAAGATCTTTCATTTGAAAATTGCTTCATAGAAATCTCTTGGTTTCGTGCAACATGCCTATATCATTTGTGGCAAGCAAAATGTCATCCACATACAAAACCAGAAAAATATATTTACTCCCACTGAACTTATGATACACACAATCATCAACTGCATTCACTTCAAAATTAAATGAGAGAATTACTTGATGAAATTTGTGGTACCATTGACGAGAAGCTTGCTTTAACCCATAAATGGATTTTGTCAATTTGCAAACCATTTTCTTTGAGTCTTCTGACACAAAGTTTTCTGGTTGCACCATATAAATTGTCTCATCAATGTCTCCATTGAGAAATGCCATTTTGACATCCATTTGATAGAGTTCCATATCATACTGTGCAACAAGAGCCATGATTGACCTAAAAGAGTCCTTCGATGAAACTGGAGATAAGGTCTCTTTAAAGTCAATCCCTTCCTTTTGAGTATAGCCTTTAGCCATAAGATGAGCTTTATACCTTTCCATATTACCCTTTGAATCCCGTTTGGTCTTAAAAATCCATTTGCAACCAATGGGTTTCACACCTTCTGGTAATGGGACAAGTTCCAAACTTTATTGTCTTGCATAGACTTATACTCTTCTTTCATTGCTTCAATCCACTTTTCTGAATTCGAACCTTGTATGGCTTGAAGGAAGTTGACAGGATCATCTTCCATCATGCCATTATTTTCCTCATGTTTCTGAAGAAACACTATATAATCATCTGGAATAGCATTCTTCTTTCTCTAGTGGATCGCCGCAAAGGTAATTGTTTTTGATGCACTTGTTCTTGAGGTTGTTGAGTTTGTACCTCTGAGGGTTGAACAATAATTTCTTATTGTTCTGGAATTGCAACTTGATCATTATCAAAAGCAATTATAGGAATAGGAACTAGCTGCTCTTCAACAAGAGTAGTAGGTTCCAATTCCTCCTCAAAGACAAAGTCTCTAACTTTATTTCTCCCCCCAAACTCAATATCCTCAAAGAACGTTGCAGTTTTCGTCTTAAAATTATCGTTGATTTGGGATCATAAAACTTGTAACCCCTGGATCGCTCAGAATACCCTACAAAATAGCTGCTTACTATCCTGGAGTCCAATTTCTTTTCATGTGGCCTATAAGGCCTTGCCTCAGCTAGACATCCCCAAACATGAAAATGCTTTAGACTAGGCTTCCGTCCTATCCAAAGCTCATAAGGTATTTTGATAGCTTCTTTAGTTAGTACTCTGTTCAAAATGTAGACTGCTATCTTTAGTGCCTCTCCCCAGAGTGACTCTGGTAAGGTAGAATGATAAATCATACTCCTTACCATATCCTTAAGAGTCTTGTTTTGTTTTCAGATACACCATTCATGCTAGGTGACCCTGGCATGGTGTATTATGGGACAATTCCACACTCCTCTAGGTATCTGACAAATGGTCCTGGATGTTGTTCACCTGATCCATCATATATACCGTAATATTCACCACCACGGTCAGATCTGACTCCTTTAATCCTTTTGTTGAGCTGAAGCTCAACTTCAGCTTTAAATGACTTAAACACATCCAAGACTTGGGACTTTTCATGAATAGGAAATAGGTATGCATATCTTGAATAATCATCTATGAATGATACAAAATACTGTTGACCATTCCAAAAAGATGTAGGAAATGGTCCACAAATGTCTGTATGTATCAACTCTAAGACTTCTATAGTTCTATATGCACCCAATTTCTTTGTTTTGGTCTGTTTGCCCTTAATGCAATCAATACAGACATTAAAGTCTATAAAATCAAGAGAATCCAAAATTCTATCTGACACAAGTCGTTCAACTCTATTTCTAGATATGTGACCTAATCGCTTGTACCATAATGTTCCTGAATTTTCATTGCAAATTTTACGCTTAGTACCTCTTGATTCCATATTATTCAGGGTTTCATTATAAGAAACAACAATATCAAGCAAATATAGATTGCTATACACTATAAGAGAACCAGTTCCAATAATATTTGAATTTAACAAAAGACTAAATTGACTATTTCCAAATAAACAGCAACATCCTAATTTGTCCAAAGCTGAAATAGAAACCAAATTCCATCTAAAGGACGGTACTACAAAAGTGTCTTTCAAATCCAAATAATAACCAGAACTTAATAATAATCTAAAATGTCCAATTGCCTCCACATCTACCGACTTGCCATCTTCCGTATAAATGCATGTTTCAGCATCAGTTGGCCTTCGGTAGCTTAGGCAACCCTCAATTGAAACACTGATGTTAGTAATAGCACCAAAATCTAACCACCAAGTGTTTCTAGGTACTAAAGCTATATTTACTTCAGAACAGATCATATTAATAAATATACCTTTCTTTTCATGCCATGCATAAAATTTGAAACATTCCTTTTTAATGTGTCCAGACTTATTACCAAAGGAACAACTATCTTTATCTTGATTTTGTTTCTTCTTTGCTGGACCCTTAGCAGCCTTATTCTTTATTTTCTTGCTTTATCCCTGCCCTTGAAGTTATTATCATTAAGGACCGGCACCAAATTGAGGTTAGCAGAAATAGTAGCAACATTATCTGTAAAATAAAAGCAATACATAAATAACATGCTCATGTAAATAATTAACACCAAATATCAATAAATTCAAATAATGGTAAATCCCATCTCAAGATACCCAGTGCAACATTAATATCAAGTCTTTGGACAGTAATATTAACTGCTAGTGGTACTCTTGTTGTAATGATCAAACACTAACAATAATGTATGTCAAATAATAAATCTATCTTTGGATCGACTTATTACTCACATGTAAATCCTTATAATCGTTACGTGTTTACCATCACACATATGTGCAGTTCGGCCAGGCATTAACCTTCCTTTGGGCCGATTAATACCCGCATGAAACATACACATACACAACATCCAACATCCTTCATGAACCATCTACACAAGAGAGGTCACTTTGGTGATATCTTGTTTCAATTAGTTCAATTTCGAACAATGGACAATTTTATTAGGCATAAAAATATCATTAATTTGAATTTGATTGAACCTCTTTAAAAAATAATAATGTTATTTTATGGTTCCAACTCAATCTTTATAACAGAAAAATAATTTATCCTAATGGATAAAGCTTTACTTTATGGAACCAATTAAACCATACGGAAGGAGGTTGCTCATGCTCATGGAGTTAAAAATAATAATTTTTAATGAAAGCCCGAAAATATAACCAGTCCAAAATTCATGTATTAATTATGCATAAATATTATCCCCTTCCATGCATTAAATACCATACATTAAATAAGATTCCAGTGGCATTATCTTAACAGAAATCCAAACATTATATCCCAACGCCAAAAAATAATAATAAAAGTTAAAGGAATTCCATGTGATTTTTCTGCAATGGAAAGAAAACCCTTTGGATTTCCACGATTGCATGAGGGAAAGGAGTCCCAACGCCCAAACAATATCTTTATGGAACCAAGCGGAGTATATCTTTTTTATTTCCTTAAAAAAAGGGCCGAATCCACGAATTCTAGATTTGAAGATTTTCACGATTACATGAGGGAAAGGAGTCCCAACGTCTAGAAAAATGTAACGCCAGATTCCAAACGATTTTCTCTAGATTTTCTTTATCCCATGGTTTAAGATATCCAACCATCGGATTTTTAGAAAGATTTTCTAGATTTCCATTCGAACAAAAGTGGAAATAGATTAGCACGTCGGTTTTATTTATATGAAACATGGAACTGAATAGAATTTTCGAATTCACGCCATGCCATTAACGTCTTTTATGGAATCTTTCTTTCACATGATCACGTTGGAGGACATCTTCCTTCACGTGTTGACCAAAACCGACGGAAGTCAAATTTCATACTTATCCCATGATTTTCATCGAAAATGCATTCTTTATTTAAAATAAATTAAATATAGATTTAACTTTATCCATAATTAAGCTTTATCCTATCAGATAAAAAAACTTTATCTTCGGATCGTGAGACTGGTTTCATGATGCAGTGAATATCTTTCGCTCTTAACATCAAAATTCATAATTATTTTGATGCATATGACTTTTATTTAAAAAATCTGAATCTAAAGATATTAAAAAAACATCATTGGCATCAAAATAAAATTTACTGTAAACTAAGGGATGTTTGTCTCACGATTGCTGAATAAAACCAAAGAAGTCATATGCACAAATACGAATATCAATGCATATAACCAAAAAATTTTCTCAACGATTCAACATGAATAGGGCTCTGATACCAATTGTTGGAAATAAGATCTGAACCTTTTGGTGAAGACCATCACCATGAAGCCCAAGAATCATTCATATTTAATCATTAAGAATCTATACTCGACAAATGAAAGCGTACCTGAATCCATATTACTTGATTGCTCTCCAGAATCCTGCGGTTGGCCTTCCAGATCAACACATACTCCCAAAGAGCCCTTTAGAATTTTTTCTAGGCTATTCTTTCTGATGATGAGATTCAGAGAAGAAGGATGATACAGGGACCATAACCGCTATATATAGATAATTTCATCATTATCCTTTGGTATTTCTATTTTAGCCCATCATAAAAATAGAAATAACCCTTAGGTCGCTACACATTAAAGGGCCACACCTAATCAGATACATTAAAGCCCAAATCACTGAAACCTTAGCTGATCACTTTTAATTGGGTTTAACCATATTTGACAGTCCGCAACACATAATTATTTCACATATAAGCCCAATGTTGGATTAAAAATCCAACATAATATGCTTGTCCACAATTAATTTAAAAAATGAAAACTTATAATAGATTTTTAGCATAAATATATTGTGATTAAAAACTTATTGATATCACAACTGATATATCTCACACTAGTAATTACTTTATCATATATATTCTGAATTATACTAATATCCAACAAAAATCTTTTTTAGAGATTTTATCAAATATTTTTCTAATTCACTAAAAATTGCCATGTAATATCATTTTATTTCTCACATTTATCAAATACTTTTATATTAATATATCCAACATAAATATTTCTCACTTTACTATAGACAAGAATTCTAAACTTTTTAAAATTTTGATGACCTTGTCGATACTTTTATGAAATTCTAGGTTTTGATTGTTATTTTGAGATGGGTTTTTAATATCATTTTATGTAATGACCGATCAATCGTTTAATAGCTAAAAGTTGATTAAGAATACTTTGATATGGGGGATCGAGTAGGGTTTATAAGGAGCCTAACATTAAATTTGAACATGTATATATTATATTTTTTATATTATATACCTTTAATTATCAAAATGCATGTTTTGCACTCAACAGAGTGTTTAGCAAGCTTGTTCTCTAGCATTAGTGTTGTGGGTAGGAAAAAAAAGCCTAGTTTAAGCTACTTTTGTGTCAAGGGTTATTTTGTTAAGGTTAAGATTTATGATCCTTCTTAAGAAAAAATTGATCCTAGGATTATCCATTATTATTTTTTGGATATCCAAAATATTCCAAAAACTATAGATTTATTATCCTACATATGACATTGAGATTATAAACTCTATGATAGCCAAAATTTAGAACTTGATGTTGCTTATATTGAAAGTTATTGGCCAACTGATAAGAGGGCCTAATAAATATGTTACAATTCCTTTAATGTTATTATATGAGGTTTTTATGCCTGCACTAAAGAAAGTAGATTATGAATAATAGAATGTTGAACAACCTATCCTTGATCTGGCATCTATTGAAATGCCTCATTCAGAAGAGGCACTTATGATATGAGCTACTAAGCATATAAAATCTATAGCTATAGATAATTTAAATAAGGCTCTCTCGCCTATTTCTTTCAAGATTTCTTTTAGGACCATTATGATGCTGGTGACTCATTTTGATTTATAGTTTCAGCAATCAAGCGATAAAAAAATATGTTAAAAAAAAACTTACTTGAATGGTCATCTTGGAGAATAAGTTTGATTAGTGCATGTTGCCGCCAGATCACTTTTAATGAACGTCAGGTGGGCAGAAATCCTCGCGGGCCTTTGAAAGAACGGCGAGACCCCTTCCTCCGCTCAGGAACCTGCAAGAAAAGTCCCGGACCGGTGACTCCGGCGGGGACCCTCCGATGCCCAAGTTAGTGATTTGGGGAACAGGGATGGTTATTGTTGAATGATTGGATAGAGCTTGACCCCCTACCTTAAGGACCTGGGGCCTTTTATACCTGTTCGAGGATCCCTCTTACCCTCCATTCGTTGTGGTCAAGTCCCTTTCAAATGATTGTTAATTTCTGGTCTTCAACGTGCCGCAAAGGATGGGTAATGGGACTGAACGTGGGGCCATACCCGTCGTTAGCGGTGCCAGGGGAAAGCACGTTCATTGCGCACGTCGCAGGGCACGTTCGTGGTAACGTAATCCGCCATTCTCGAGGGAAGTGGGCCACGTAGCTTGGACGTGGAAGACTGTCGCCGAAGGCCGACGCCGAGACCGATGCCGAGGCCGACACCGAGGTCGTCGCCGAGACCGACGCCGAGGCCAACACCGAAGCCGGTGCCAACACCGAGACCAAGGCCGACCTCGAAGCCGACACCAGAGCCAAGACGGGCCACGGCCAACCCGAAGTTCGAGACGGGCCGGGTCCGTCGCCGAGACCAATGGTGGGCCGTGACCGATGCGAGGGTCGAGACGGGTCGAGTCCGTCGCCGAGACTAAGGTGGGCCGTAGCCGATGCGAAGGTCAAGATGGGCCGTGGCTGATGCCGAAGCCGACACCAAGACCTAGATGGGCTGCGATCGACATGGAAGTCGATGTGGGCCGCGATGAGCCCAATTGTCAAGGAATTGGCTTGCGGGCTCTTTGACCCGATCGGCCATATCATATGCCCCCTGTCCCTGAGCTGGTGTCACCATCTAAGTGAAAGGGGCATCGAATCGTAGGTGGCTGATCCCCACATCATGTAGAAAGGTGTCCGTACACTTGTCCTCGATAAGACAGCTCCTTTAGGGTGATCATATCATGGGGCGTCATCATCTGCGCATCCTAACCGTCGGATTTGCCTCGAGGCCAGGGAGCGGTCTGGGATCCCCAAGATATCGGCGATCATCATTAAGCCATCAAATCACTGGCATCGATACATTCTGATTGGTCGGGGGTCTCATCTATCGCGCGCTCAGAGCGTCGCCGCAGAGTCCTCCCCAATGGATAGCATCCGCGTGGCAGGCGCATCGGGCGGGACGATTTTGAAGACGCGATAAAAATTTTATAAGCAAGGTCATGCCCTAGCTTCGATTTTACCTACTGCACAGAGCCTCTTCTTCTTCCAACTTGAGAGCTCCTCCAACTCCTTCTTATTTTTTGTCCGAGTTAGTTCCACATGCCTTCACAGTCGTCTTCTTCTACTTCGTCCTCTCGGTCCTCCACAAACCATATCTCTCCGACCCATAGGCCATGGCCAAGGAACCGGCTATTAGGAGTCCGCCGGCAGCTGTAACCCCACCTCCTAGGGTAGCTCTGTCTTCTAGGGCGAGCAGTGGTTCCCCTGAGGGGACTACCTCCACCGTTACTCCTGCTGACCTTGCGACCTTTAGGGCAGCCTATAAAATACCCAAAGAAGTGCGACTGATCGCACCAGGCCCCAATGACAGGGTGACCTCTCCTCCTCGGGGGATAGCCCTTTATGAGGAATTCTTTAAGGCCGGTCTTCGTCTTCCTCTTCACCCTTTCATCATCAATCTCCTTGATAGATATGAGTTGGTCTCGGCTCAACTAGTCCCCAACTCAATCAGGGCCATTTGTGCCTTCTTAGTGTTGACTCGCCTTTAGGGCATCCCGAGTAATGTTTCCCTCTTCCACAGCCTTTACACCATCCGGGCTCAATCTGGCTGGTGGTTATTTGCCCCCCGGGTAGAGCCCTTAGGTTAGGTCTCCCTTCATCCATAAAGGGATGAAAACCTCGATTCTTCTTCACCGAGGTGGACAGGGTAAGAAGGGAATGGGGCACGCCCAATACTGAGGCTAACAAGAACATCTCGGTAGTTCCGAGAGATCAAGAAGCTTTCAATCTTCTCTTGGCGACCGAAATCCCATCATATCGAGAGCTATTGTCGGAGGACAACCTCCGGCACGCCGGCATCGCTCCCGATGACGGTGAGGGCCTCTTCGAAGATAGCATTTTTCCTTTGTTCCAATTTCTCATTTTTCTTTTCCCCTTCTTTTTCTTTTCTTTTTTTTTTTTTTAATATCGGCTCTTATGCAGCTATGAAGATCACCATCCCGGCCGGGGCTTTCCACAAGGCAGCTGTTAAGAAGAGGAAAGGGCTGAATGATGGGGCCGAGGGGTCGAGGAAGAGGCCTCGGTCCTGATCGCCGCTAGCGTCCCAGAACGTCTCCAAGCTTCCTACTCTATCACCTCCTCCCCATCGATCCTCTATGCAATCACCGCCACTGCCCCCACGACGGTCTCCTACTCCACTGCCGCCGCGGCGATCTCCCACACCGCTGCTACCACCAGAGCCAGTCGATCTGACTGTGGGCACACCGCCCAAGGAGTCGAGGGCCCACATCGTCCAACCGGCCGAACACCTTGATCCACCGACCACTGGGTCGGCCTCAAGGGAAGCGCCTCAGGCCATCAGAGAGGCATTGGTCGACAGGAGGCAGAAGGCCGTTGTGGGCTACAAGGCCCGCAGCGCCGCATCCAAGCCCACTGGAGATAAGATAGGACCGGTCTCCTCGCGGCCATCTCTAATGAACCACCCCCACCTCGCCGGGAAGCTATTGTCGGCGGCATCCACACCTGCTATTCGGGAGGAGATCATGCAGACCAACTCCCGAATCCTCTTCAAAGATGGCCAAACGGCCATGCTTCGGGTAAGCAACCGTTTACATTCTAATCCTATTTGTTTTCTATGGGTTTACTTTGGGTAGCTGACATCAGCCTGGATGTGCAGATGGTAAATATCTTCAATCACACTCAAGCCCTTGTTGCTAGCGGGGAGCGTCGGCTTGATCGTTACCGTCAGGAAGCTTTCGAGTACCAGGACCGGGCTACGAAAGCTGAAGATGCTCTCAAGCTGACTCAGGCTGAGGAGGCTGAGAGGCTCGAAATAGTCCGATCTCAAGCGTGGGCTGAGGCGACTGCGGCGCAGCAATAGATGGGCAAGGTCCTCGAGCGTGCTCTTATGGCTGAGGAGAAATTGATGGCCGCCGAGGCGAAATTGGCCGACATCAAGGCCCAGCTCGAAGTGACGAAATCTGAGCTGAGGTCTTCCGAGGAGAAGATTGAAATCGCCAAGGAAGTGGCCCGCCTGGCTGACATCAAAACTACTGAGGCCGCGGAGGCAGTGAAAGCCACCGATAAGAGGGCAGCCGAGACCAAAGCGGCGGCTCGGGCTGCTGTGGAGAAAGTGGCTGAGGTGGCGGGGAAAGCCGCGAAAAACTACCGGAACTCTCAAGCCTTTGCTGATGAGGTGGCCGAGGCAGGGAAGAAAGCTATGGAGAACTACCGGAATTCCTCGATCTTCATCGAGGAGGTGGCCGAAGCGGGAGCCGACGCCTACCTTCAGGGTTTTTATTGCTGCCGAGACAAGGCAGCGAAGGTCTTTGATATCGAAGGCCTTAAAGACTTAGAACCCGAAGAAGGAGACCTCGAGGGTGAAGATGTCCACCAGGGTTCCGCTCTGGCCGATGATACCACCCCCTAGCCGACACCGCTCTCGCGAAGGACTGAAGCCCCGCCTGCAGTCTTGGATCTCTCTTTTTTTTTGCAATGTATTCAAGTCCAACTATGGTCGGCATTTTGTAAAGTTTAGTTAATCAATGAAAAGAGAACATCCTTTGACATTTGTGTTAGAATTGTCGATCCCCCTCCTCTTCTTTTTTCTCTTTTTACGCTCTCGATACTTAGCTTCCCAAGCCGCTAGCCCATCGCGGTTTATTGGCGTCTGTAGGAATTGCATGGAATCACACCAGCCCAGCTAGAACGAGGCCACTTATAGTCTAAGTAGGGACGTTCTGGGATGGTTGTGAGTTGATCCTTGACCATCGACGTCAGGATGCTGACGAGCTAAGCAGCCTTGTGATTCCGATCTTTTGGCGTTGTTTTGTTGAGAGACCTATGATGTAGCCTTGCTAGCATGTTTCATGCATTGTTCCGTCGATAGGCATTTGGAGCGATACCATGGGAGTGATCCGATACCGTGCTAGGGACCCTCTTAGCCCTGAAGGGCGGCAACCTGGGGGTGTCATAACAGGGCCCAGGGTATTTCCGACCCCAAGGGGTGATCTGAGTGTGCTGTGACCGGGCTCAGGGTGTAATACCGGAACTTGGATTCTGTGCAGGCACGGGAGTCGGGCTTTGGTGCCGACACGGGAGTCGGGCTTTTGTGCCGGTACGGGAGTCGGGCTTTGGCGCCGATGCGGGAGTCGGGCTTTTGTGCCGACGTGGGAGTCGGGCTTTGGTGTCGACATGGGAGTCGAGCTTTGGTGCCGACACGTGAGTCAGGCTTTTGTGCCGATACGGGAGTCGGGCTTTGGTGCCAACGCAGGAGTCGGGCTTTTGTGCCGACATGGGAGTCAGGCTTTTGTGCCGACACAGGAGTTGGGCTTTTGTGCCGATGCAGGAGTCGAGCTTTGGTGCCGACACAGGAGTCGGGCCTTGGTGCCGATACGAGAGTCGGGCTTTGGTATCGACACGGGAGTCGGGCTTTGGTGCCGACACGGGAGTCGGGCTTTTGTGCCGACGCGGGAGTCGGGCTTTGGTGACATGATCGTAGGACAAAGAGGTAGTGCAAAATGATGCATAAGAAGTGCATTTTCATTTAAATAATTTGAAGGTGTGGAGTATCCGAACCTACAACCATTCAGTTGAGCACATCACTGGTAGTACCGGCGAAGGTTATCGGAATTCCAAGTTCAAGGGAGCGGCCTCCCGCTAAGTTCCTCGAGTCGGTAAGCTCCTCGGTGAAGGGTCTCCGCAACCCGGTAGGGCCCCTCCCAATTAGGTGATAATTTTCTCCCTCCGTTGGCCTCGAAACCTCAGCCTTCTGGAGGACCAAGTCCCCGGTATGGAACGTCCAGGGTCTAACGCGGGCGTTGTAATACCTTGCCGTCCTTTGTCGATAAGCGGCCATCTTGATCCGTGCTCGATCGCGCGTCTCCTCGATGAGATCCAAATTGGCCCTCAGTTGGGCCAAGTTGCCTTCTTCATTGTAGGCTTCCACTCGAGGACAGGGGACCCCGATTTCCACTGGAATGACGGTCTCGGCTCTGAAAACCAGACTGAACGGGGTTTCGCCAGTGGGATTTCTCAGGGTCGTATGATAGGCCCACATGACCTGGGGAAGTTCTTCCACCCATCTTCCTTTAAAGTCGTCGAGCCATATCCGAAGCCCTTGTAGAATAGTACGATTAATTACTTCAGCCGCCCCATTGGTCTGTGGGTGTCCGATAGAGGTGAATCTCTGATTGATTCCTAATTCGCTACAAAATTCTCTGAAGGGGGTTATCAAACTGTCGGCCGTTGTCTGTGATGAGAGTGTTGAGAAGTCCAAAATGGAAGATTATGAACTTCCAAAAGAAAGCTCTCACTCTTGCTTCGGTTATTTTGGCTAGAGCTTCGGCCTCCACCCATTTGGTGAAGTGGTCAATAGTGACTAGCAAAAACCTCCGTTGATCGGAGGCAGGAGGAAATGGTCCCAAAATGTCCATCCCCCATTGGGCGAAGAGCCATGGAGCAGAGATGGGATTCAAGTGAGAAGTGGGCTGCCGCTGGATGTTGGCGTGACGTTGGCAGCTGTCACATTTTCGCACCAATTCGCCGTGTCTTCCCGCATGGTGAGCCAATAATAGCCTTGGCGAAGGGCTTTATATGCCAGGGCGCTGCCCCCTAGATGGTTCCCATATGTGCCTTATGAATTTCGCGGAGGATGTAATCGGTCTCAGCAGGACCGACACACTTGAGGAGGGGATACGAGAAGGACCTCCGATACAGGCGTCCATCCATTATTAGGAATTTGGAAGCTCGCCACTTGAGGAGTTTGGCCTTGGAAGGGTCATCGGGGAGGACACCATCAGTGAGATATTGGACATAGGCATCCATCCAAGAAGGCCTCTGTTCAACTGGCAGGGCCTCCTCCGCCGCCTCGATGCTCAGGACTAGCAAATGCTCCACGTAAGTCCTCCCCAAGGTTTCATCGACCGAGGTGGCCAAGCGGGACAATGCGTCGGCCCGAGCATTCTCTTCCTGGGGAACATAGCTGACACAGAAACGAGCAAAGGGGAGAGACTCCGACTGGACCTTATCCAAGTATCGGGACATGATAGGATCCCGAGCCTCATACTCCCCTGCAATTTGCCCCGAGATGAGTTGGGAGTCGGTATATGCTCTGAAACGCTCCACTTTAAGTTCTCTGGTGAGCCTCATCCCGGCCAACAAGGCTTCGTACTCGGCTTGATTGTTTGTGGCGAGAAAGCGGAAACGGAGGGCATACTCAATCGTTACAGTATCGGGACCGGTGAGAATGATCCCAGCACCACTCCCTTGAGAGTTTGATGCCCCGTCCACATGAAGGATCCAATCCTTCCTCGCATCCGTGGTCGACGCTTCTATGGGTTTCGTCGGAGCCTCGCTGGTCTGCTCATCGGTCCAGGTGCACTCAACCAGGAAATCCGCCAAAACTTAGGACTTCATACTCAACCTTGGTTCGAAGGTTAGGTCGAATTCTTCCAATTTGAGCACCCACTTTGCCAGCCGACCGGAGGTATCAGGATGGGATAAGATTGCCCTCAGGGGCTGGTCCGTCAGCACTATGATTGAGTGGGCTTGGAAATAAGGCCTGAGACGTTGAGCCGATACTATTAGCGCAAAAATAATTTTTTCGGTTTTCGTGTACCTGGTCTCCGCGTCATGGAGCACTTTACTGGTGTAATATACCGGCTTCTGCAATCCTTCAGTGTCTATCCGGATGAGGATAGAATTGATGGCCTCCTGAGAAGCGGCCAGGTACAAAAAGAGGTTCTCTCCCTCCATCGGTTTCGACAGTAGTGGCGGAGTCGATAGGAAATTCTTCAACTCCTCAAAGGCTTTTTGGCAGTCATCCGTCCATTCGAAGGTGTTGACTTTTCACAAGGCTTTGAAGAAGGGGAGGCTCCGCTCAGCCGATCTAGATAGGAAACGACTCAGAGCTGCTAGCCTTCCGGTCAGGCGCTGAATTTCCTTTTTGTTCACCGGCAGCCTCATATCTAGGATAGCTTGGATCTTGTTCGGGTTCGCCTCTATTCCTCATTGTGTCACCATGAATCCTAGGAATTTGCCCGCTGCGACTCCAAAGACACATTTTCGGGGATTCAGCCTCATCTGGAACCGACAAAGATTGCTGAAGGTCTCCATTAGGTCAGATAGGTGGTTGCCAGCTTGGATGCTTTTGGTAAGCATGTCGTCTACATATACTTCCATGTTGCGCCCGATTTGGCCTTCGAAGACCTTATTCATCAGTCTTTGATATGTAGCCCCAGCATTTTTCAACCCGAAGGGCATGACTTTATAGCAGTAGATCCCCTTTTCGGTCATGAAGGAGGTGGCTTCTTCATCTGAGGGCTCCATTCTGATCTGGTTGTACCCCGAGAATGCATCCATGAAGCTGAGAGTCTCGTGAACGAAGGTGGTGTCCACTAACTGATCGATCCTGGGGAGTGGGAAGTTGTCCTTGGGGCAGGCTTTGTTGAGATTAGTGAAATCGACACACATCCTCTAGCTTCCATTGGCTTTCCGTACCATCACTACGTTGGCCAACCAATCAGGATAATGGACCTCCCGAATGTGGCCGGCGGCGATCAGTTTGCGGACCTCCTCATCAATGGCTTTCTGACGCTCGGGGGCGAAGCTTCTCTTCTTTTGTCGGACTGCCCTACAATTAGATTTGATGTTAAGTTTATGAGTAATCACTTCGGCTGGTATACCTGGCATGTCGGTCGGTGTCCATGCAAAAATATCGGCGTTGGCTCGGAGGAAACCGAGGAGCCGACTCCTTTCCTCCTCAGGGAGAGAGGCCTCGATCTGGATGGTTCTCGTCGGGTCCTCTCCTAAGGGAAAAGTCAATAGATGTCCCGACAGTTCCCCCCTCTTCTCGGCCTCTCTCGGGTCTGTCAATTCAGAAGTCGGCGAGGGAACTGCCAACTGAAGGCTAGGGGTCGTGTGGTAGCAGAGGGACATCGGGCTTCTTTTGCCCCATTTCCCCGATCCCCTGATGAGTGGGGAACCTGACCAGCAACCTCTTTGTCGAGATAATGGCATCCAGCAGATTTAAACTTGGCCGGCCAAGAATAGTGATAAATATGCTAGAGGGACTCTCACTACCAGAAACTTTGTGAAGATCATGCTTTGGCGGGGTGAAGTTCCAGTCATGACGGGGAGAGTAATTTCTCCCTCAACTTTCACCGCATCTCCGGTGAAGCCAACGAGAGGCGTCATCACCGGCCGAAGAGAATCCAAAATCAAGTTCATACAAACAAATGCATCATACATCAGAATATCGGCCGAGCTTCTACTATCAACTAATATTCTCTTTATAGGATGTTTAGCAATCGTCATGAATACAACGACGCTTTCATCATTTGGGTTATCTACCCCCTCTAAATCTCTTTCAGAGAGAGGAATTACAATGTTATCTCGCTCGCCCCCCCGATGTCTTTTTGAGGTGCCCCCTGCTCCCCAGGAGATCATCGCCATAGTCTTCTCAGTCGGGGCATTGTCAATATTGGCTTGCTGAGTGGGTGGCGCCGAAGGGCCCGGTGCTGCTGGATTTTCTCTTCGGACAAACTGACCGAGGTGCCCTTGCTAGATGAGCTCCTCTATGGCCTTCTTCAGCTATCGGCAGTCTTCTGTATCGTGGTTGTGATCTCGATGAAAACGGCAATACAGGTTTTTGTTGCGAGGAATTCCAGGCTTTAGGGGCGCGGGGCGCTTGAGATAGGGCTCACCCTCGATTTCCATAAGAATGTGGGAAATCGGGGCTAACAGAGGGGTGTAACACTTACCTACGGGGGCGAAAGTCCGTGGCCGACTATCCGCCCGATGAGGCGGCTCGGGCTTCTTGATGTGAGGCCCTCCAGACTCTGATCGAACTTGCTTTTTGCTGGGGCCTTCATCAGTTTCCCACCGAGAGGAGTAGGCCTCATCAGCGCAAATATATTTCTGAGCTCGACTCAGCAACTCTGTGTACGAGCTCGGGGGCTTCTTGTCTAATGAATACACGAAGCGGGAAGGCCGAAGCCCACGCTTCAAGGCCAAGGTGGCCACCGAGTCGTCAAGATGGTAAACCTCCATCGCTGCCTCCTTGAAGCGGGCGACGAAGTCCCGAAGAGTCTCTCCACTCATCTGTCGGATGGCAAAGAGGCTGTCTGCCACCCGAGGGATCCGTTGGCTCACGTCGAAGTGGGCGAGAAAAGATTTCTCCAGCTATCTGAATGAACTGATACTGCGAGGAGGTAGACGGGAGTACCAAGCCGTCGCAGCCTTTCATAGGGTGGCTGGGAAAGCGATGCATAGAAGAGCGTCTGATGCCCCTTGGACCTGCATGTGCAACTTATAACTTTTCAGGTGGTCGAGGGGATCGGTAGTGCCGTCATAAGGATCCAGCTGAGGAAGACGAAATCGGGAAGGGACAGGTTCTTCCATGATCCGCCTTGTCAAGGGGGGCGACTCTCATACTTCGCCCTTGACTGATTGGTCAGTCGTTGGCCGAGCTCCTCTAAGTGTCGGTAGCGCTCCTCCAGTCTCCTCTCTACGCAGGGGTGAATCCTCTCGCCTGTGGACTCTTCTCCTGACGAGATAGATAGGGGATGGGGGGATGGGCGGCGTCGACGGGCTATACCCTTCCCCGGGGCCTTATCCCGGGATCACCGAGGAGAGAGACTATCAGGATCTCCTTCTGGTGGGAACGTCCTGACGGCGGTGAGCCTTCCGTTAGGATTGTCCTCCGTGGGTGGATTGTTGGTTGGGCTACGCTGCAACTTCTTCCAAGGAGTGGGGTGGCGGCAGAGGCTGAGCGGCCGTCGACTGTTGTTGGAGTTCCCGAATCACCGCGGCAAGGGACCGCACCTCCTGAGCGAGGGCGGAGACCCTATCACCTTGGCATGGTGGTGAAGGATGAATTGGCGGGAGGGCCTCCGGCTGCTTGGCCCTCACCTGCTACTCCCCAGCCAGGCTGGTGGAAGCTTCTTGAGCACGAGTTACCACCATCTCTTCTTCGGGTAAGGAGGGAGTAAGAGCTTGGTTACTTTCTTCCCTACACGCCTTGCCACTCATGCTCCCCTCTTCCTGGTGCACCAATCTGTTGCCGCCAGATCACTTTTAATGAACGTCAGGTGGGAAGAAATCCTCGCGGGCCTTTGAGAGAATGGCGAGACCCCTTCCTCCGCTCAGGAACCTGCAAGAAAAATCCCAGACCGGTGACTCCGGCGGGGACCCTCCGATGCCCAAGTTAGTGATTTGGGGAATAGGGATGGTTATTTTTGAATGATTGGATAGAGCTTGACCCCCTACCTTAAGGACTGGGGGCCTTTTATACCTATTCGAGGATCCCTCTTACCCTCCATTCGTCGTGGTCAAGTCCCTTTCAAACGATTGTTAATTTCTGGTCTTCAATGTGCCGCAAAGGATGGGTAATGGGACTGAACGTGGGGCCATACCCATCGTTAGCGGCACCAGGGGAAAGCACGTTCATTGCGCACGTCGCCGAGCACGTTCGTGGTAACGTGATCCGCCATTCTCGAGGGAAGTGGGCCACATAGCTTGGACGTGGAAGACTGTCGCTGAAGGCCGACGCCGAGACCGACGCCGAGGCCGACACCGAGGTCATCGCCGAGACCGACGCCGAGGCCAACACCGAAGCCGGTGCCAACACCGAGACCAAGGCTGACCTCGAAGCCGACACCAGAGCCAAGATGGGCCGCGGTCGATGCGGAGGTCGAGACGGGCCGGGTCCGTTGCTGAGACCAATGGTGGGTCATGGCCGATGCGAGGGTCGAGACGGGCCGAGTCCGTCGCCGAGACTAAGGTGGGTCGTAGCCGACACAGAGGTCGAGATGAGCCGTGGCTGATGCTGAAGCCGGCACCGAGGCCTAGACGGGCCGTGACTTACACGAAAGTCGAGGTGGGCCGCGATGAGCCCAATCATCAAGGAATTGGCTCGCGGGCTCTTTGACCCGATCGGCCATATCAGTGCCTATACCTTTAGGTTAGTGGATGCAATTCATCTTCTTTGTATCCTATAATATTCTACCTTCTAATAATGATTTTAGTCTGCTATGTATACTACAAGAAAATACTAAAATAGCGACGCAAATTTAGCGATGCAATTATGCGTCGCTAAATTGCGACCACTTTGCGACGCCTCTGTGACAACAAAATATTGCGACGCAATTAGCGACGCATTAGCGACTCAATTAACCAGAAAATCAAAAAAAATTAATTTTTTAATATTGCGACGCAAATAATGCATCGCAATATTTTTAAATTAATTTTTTATTAAATATAAATATCAAAAAAAAATATTGCGACGCAACACAGTGCGTCGCAATGTTTTTAAAAGAATTAAATATGTTAAATAGCGACGCATTAGCGACGCAATAAAATAGAAAATTAGAAAAATTATTTTTAATTTAGCGACGCACCAATTGCGTCGCAAATAATTTAAATGAAATTAAATTTATAAAATTTAAATATCAGAAAAAAATATTGCGACGCAACACAGTGCGTCGCAATGTTTTTAAAAGAATTAAATATATTAAATAGCGACGCATTAGCGACGCAATAAACCAGAAAATTAAAAAAATTATTTTTAATTTAGCGACGCACCAATTGCGTCGCAAATAATTTAAATGAAATTAAATTTTTAAAGTATAAATATTTAAAAAAATATTGCGACGCAACTCAGTGCGTCGCAATGTTTTAAAAAAAATTAAATATTTTAAATAGCGACGCATTAGCGACGCAATAAACCAGAAAATAAAAAAATTATTTTTAATTTAGCGATGCAATAAATGCATCGCAATTATTTTAAATAAAATTAAATTTTATAAAGTATAAATATGAAAAAAATAATTGCGACGTAACACAGTGCGTTGCAATGTTTTTAAAAAATTAATTATGTTAAATAGCGACGCATTAGCGACGTAATAAACCAAAAAATTAATTAGGAAAATTATGTTTTAATATAGCGACGCACTTGTTGCATCGTAATTATTATAATTAAAATTAATTTTTATATAATATAATTATCATATTAAAAAATTACGACGCAACCCTTTGCGTCGTAATATATTTAAAAAATTAATTATGTTAAATAGCGATCGGTCCAAAATCGATCGTGACCGATCGGAATAAGGGCTTGGATCGATCGCAACCCTCGGATCGTCGCCGATCGGACCGATCGCCACGGTTCGAGATCGGTCGTGGCCGATCGGGATCAGGGCTTGGATCGATCGCAACCGTCGGATCGTCGCGATCTCGGACCGATCGCATCGGTCCGGATCGGTCATGGCCGATCGGGATCAGGGCTTGGATCGATCGCAACCGTCGGATCGTCGCCGATCGGACCGATCGCCACGGTCCGAGATCGGTCGTGGCCGATCGGGATCAGGCTTGGATCGATCGCAACCGTCGGATCGATCGGACGATCCGGTCCGAGATCGCGCCGATCGATCAATCGATCAACCGTCGGATCGGCCGATCGGATCGGGTCGATCGGTCATGGCGATCGGGATCAGGGCTTGGATCGATCGCAACCGTCGGATCATCGCCGATCGGACCGATCGCCACGGTCCGAGATCGGTCGTGGCCGATCGGGATCAGGGCTTGGATCGATCGCAACCGTCGGATCGGCGATCTTGGACCGATCGCAACGGTCCGAGATCGGTCGTGGCCGATCGGGATCAGGGCTTGGATCGATCGCAACCGTCGGATCGTTGCCGATCGGACCGATTGCCACGGTCCGAGATCGGTCGTGGCCGATCGGGATCAGGGCTTGGATCGATCGCAACCGTCGGATCGCCGATCGGACCGATCGCCACGGTCCGAGATCGGTCGTGGCCGATCGGGATCAGGGCTTGGATCGATCGCAACCGTCGGATCGCCGCGATCTTGGACCGATCGCAACGGTCCGGGATCGGTCGTGGCCGATCGGGATCAGGGCTTGGATCGATCGCAACCGTCGGATCGTCGCCGATCGGACCGATCGCCACGGTCCGAGATCGGTCGTGGCCGATCGGGATCAGGCTTGGATCGATCGCAACCGTCGGATCGTCGCCGATCTCGGACGGATTGCAACGGTCCGAGATCGGTCGTGGCCGATCGGGATCACGGCTTGGATCGATCGCAACCGTCGGATCGTCGCCGATCGGACCGATCGCCACGGTCCGAGATCGGTCGTGGCCGATCGGGATCAGGCTTGGATCGATCGCAACCGTCGGAATCGATCGCAACGGTCGATCCGTCGGGGCGTCGATCGCCGATCGGTCGATCGCCACGGTCCGAGATCGGTCATGGTCGGGATCAGGGCTTGGATCGATCGCAACCGTCGGATCGTCGCCGATCGGACCGATCGCCACGGTCCGAGATCGGTCGTGGCCGATCGGGATCAGGCTTGGATCGATCGCAACCGTCGGATCGCCGCGATCGGACCGATCGCAACGGTCCGGATCGGTCGTGGCCGATCGGGATCAGGGCTTGGATCGATCGCAACCGTCGGATCGTTGCCGATCGGACCGATCGCCACGGTCCGAGATCGGTCGTGGCCGATCGGGATCAGGGCTTGGATCGATCGCAACCGTCGGATCGTCGCCGATCTCGGACGGATTGCAACGGTCCGAGATCGGTCGTGGCCGATCGGGATCACGGCTTGGATCGATCGCAACCGTCGGATCGTCGCCGATCTCGGACGGATCGCAACGGTCCGAGATCGGTCGTGGCCGATCGGGATCAGGGCTTGGATCGATCGCAACCGTCGGATCGTCGCCGATCGGACCGATCGCAACGGTCCGAGATCGGTCGTGGCCGATCGGGATCAGGCTTGGATCGATCGCAACCGTCGGATCGTCGCCGATCGGACGATCGCCACGGTCCGAGATCGGTCGTGGCCGATCGGGATCAGGCTTGGATCGATCGCAACCGTCGGATCGTCGATCGGACGATCGCCGGTCCGAGATCGATCGACCGATCGATCAGGGCTTGGATCGATCGCAACCGTCGGATCGTCGCCGATCGGACGATCGCCACGGTCCGAGATCGGTCATGGCCGATCGGGATCAGGGCTTGGATCGATCGCAACCGTCGGATCATCGCCGATCGGACCGATCGCCACGGTCCGAGATCGGTCGTGGCCGATCGGGATCAGGGCTTGGATCGATCGCAACCGTCGGATCGTCGCCGATCGGACCGATTGCCACGGTCCGAGATCGGTCGTGGCCGATCGGGATCAGGGCTTGGATCGATCGCAACCGTCGGATCGTCGCCGATCTCGGACGGATTGCAACGGTCCGAGATAGGTCGTGGCCGATCGGATCACGGCTTGGATCGATCGCAACCATCGGATCATCGCCGACTGGGATCGATCATTGCTTGGATCGATCGCAACCATCGGATCACTTATAATTACTCAAAAAAAAATTTATGAAAAAGTTTAAAAAATATTAAAAATTATTGCGACGCCGTAGCGACGCATTTTAGCAGAAAAATTAAACAAATATTGCGACGCAATGTATGCGTCGCAATTATTTTTAGTAAAAATAATTTTTATCAGTATTAATAAATAAAAAAATATAATATTGCGACGCATAATTTGCATCGCAATATTTTTTAAATAAATATATCTAATTAAAAATATTAAAAAATTATTGCGACGCAATAAGGCATCGCAATTATTATCATAAATTATAAATATTATCATTAATAAATATTTAAAAATTTTGTGACACCGTAGTGACGCATTTTAGAAAAAAATTAAATAAATATTGTGACACAATGTATGCGTCGCAATTATTTTAGTAAATATAAATTTTTTCAGTATTAATAAATAAAAGAAATATAATATTGCGACGCATTAGTTGCATCGCAATATTTTTTAAATAAATATATGTAATTAAAAGTTTATAAAATATATTGCGACACAATTTTTCATCGCAATTATTAACATTAATTATAAATATTATCATTTATAAATATTAAAAAATTATTGCGATGCCTAGCGATGCATTTTAGAAAAAAAAATAAACAAATATTGCGATGAAATATATGCGTCGCAATTATAAGTAAATATAATTTTTATCAGTATTAATAAATAAAAAAATATAATATTGCGATGCATATTTGCATCGTAATGTTTTTAAAAGAAATATATCTAAAAATATTAAAAAATTATTGCGATGCAATTTTGCATCGCAATTATTATCATAAATTATAAATATTATCATTTATAAATATTTAAAAATTATTGCGATGCATTGCTTGCATCGCAATTATTGTAATAAGTTATTATTTTAATCAATTAAAAATATTAAAAAAATATTGCGACGCCTTAGCGACGCAATTCCTAGAAAATAAAATAAATTTCCCCGGACAATGGCGCCATGTTAGCGATGCATTAGCGACGCAATTATTGAGTCGCTATTTTTCATAAAATTATAATAAAACCAGATTAACGATGGATTAGCGACGCATTAATGCGTCGCTAATACATAATAAATTAAAAAAAATATTGCGACCATATAGCGACGCAAATTATTGCGTCGCTAATTACTTATATAAAAGCGAGCCTTCTCTTCTTCTTCTTCCCCGTCTTGACCTAGCCGCCGCCATGCTCTAAAAATTTCCGGCTCCCACCTCGCTGCTCCGGCTCCTCCCTCTGGTGCTCCGGCTCCCCGGCATTCTCCTCCGACTCCGGCGTCTTCTCTCGACCAAGGTAAGCCCCACACTCTAAAAAAAATTTTTTTTTATAATTTCCCTCCGGCCACGGCCAAGACCGTGGCCGTCTGCTCCGGCCGCTACCGTGGCCGGCAGTGGCCTGGCCACGGTGGCCAGGCCACTGTCACAAAAAAAAGGGGGGTAACAGGGGGGAACCCCCCAGCCCCCCCCCTTTTTTTCTTGTCCGGCCACGGCCGTGGCCGCGGCCGGACAAGGCGGCCACGGCTGCTGCCGTGGCCGTCTTCTCCGGCCACGGCCGCTGTCGTGGCCAGCAGTGGCCTGGCCACGGTGGCCAGGCCACTGTCACAAAAAAAAAAAATTTGTAACAGGGGGGGGGGGGAAACCCCCCGCCCCCCCCCCCCCTTTTTTTTCTTGTCCGGCCACGGCCACGGCCATGGCCGGACCGGACAAGGCGGCCACGGCCGCTGCCGTGGCCGTCTTCTCCGGCCACGGCCGCTGCCGTGGCTGTCTTCTCCGGCCACGGCCGCTGCCGTGGCCGGCAGTGGCCTGGCCACGGTGGCCAGCCCACTGTCACAAAAAAAAAAAAATTCGTAACAGGGGGGGGAACCCCCCCGCCCCCCCCCCCCTTTTTTTCTTGACCGGCCACGGCCGTGGCCGGACAAGGCGGCCACGGTCGCTGCCGTGGCCGTCTTCTCCGGCCACGGCCGCTGCCGTGGCGGCAGTGGCCTGGCCACGTGGCCAGGCCACTATCACAAAAAAAAAAAAATTTCGTAACAGGGGGGGGGGAACCCCCCCCCCCCCCTTTTTTTCTTGTCCGGCCGCGGCCGGACAAGGCGGCCACGGCCGCTGCCGTGGCCGTCTTCTCCGGCCATGGCCGCTGCCGTGGCCGGCAGTGGCCTGGCCACGGTGGCCAGGCCACTGTCACAAAAAAAAAATAAAATTTCGTAACAGGGGGAGGGAAAAACCCCCCCCCCCCCCCCCCCCCGTTTCCCCCCCCCCCTTTTTTTCTTGTCCGGCCACGGCCGTGGCCGCGGCCGGACAAGGCGGCCACGGCCGCTGCCGTGGCCATATTCTCCGGCCACGGCCGCTGCCGTGGCCGGCAGTGGCCTGGCCACGGTGGCCAGGCCACTATCACAAAAAAAAAAAAACATTTCGTAAAAGGGGGGGGGGGGAACCCCCCCCCCCCCCCCCCCCCCTTTTTTTCTTCTCCCGACACGGCCGTGGCCGCGGCCGGATAAGGCGGCCACGACCGCTGCCGTGGCCGTCTTCTCTGGCCTGGCCGCGGCCATGGCCGTGGCCGGCAGTGGCCTGGCCATGGCCACGGTGGCCAGGCCACTGTCACTAAAAAATTTTTTTTTTTAAAAATAGGGGTAGGGGGTGGGGAAACCCCCCCCATTTTGTCTTGATTATGCAATAATATTTGTAATGCTAGATAGAAAGTCTTGTTGTATTATTATTTAATTTGCATAATGTTTATGCAATAATTAATTTAAGCAGAATGTTTATGCAATAATATTTGTGCATTTGTACTTATTTACAATTGTTATGTCTTGATTATTTATATTCTGCTGCAAACTGAATGATGCATTAAATTATGTAATGCTAAATAAAAAGTCTTGTTGAACCAACATTTCACGAAACAAATGATACCGATTAAACATAGAGGTTTTTTAAAATTTAACTTTTTTTATAAGTGTTAAATTCTTAGATAGTCAATCATTAATCGTAATTTAATTGTGTGAATCTGTAGTATTTTCAGTATGACGGGCAGAGGTAGATCTACCGACGACAGACGGAGTGAGCAGGGACGTAGCCCTGCTACATCAGATCACATGAGCGTCGGAGATGGAGAGTTTGGATCTCCAGTAGTGGCACAGCCTTCGATCTCTCCTGCAGTATTACCATCCAGCCGATCGGCACATACATTTGAGAGTTCTTCCACTATCGGTCGTACTGTACTTCGACTTGATGCTCAGGGGATGTAAGTATATACTAATTAAAAATATATGTTTATGTTTTTAAGTCAATTACTTATAAACATGCATTTTTTTAACAGATTCATTGAGCAGCATCATATATCCAGCCACATCAGTGCCGTATTTCAGAGGCGTGCAGATCCCAGTGGCTACGATTGGCGCCACGTATCTCCAGCCACGAGGGAGTTTTATTTTTCTGAGTTTCAGGTAAACTTATTAAATACAATTTATCAGTGATATAAAATTTCTTAAACTTAATAAATTCAGAAACTAATTATTTATTTTAATGCAGAAAAAGTTTACGTCCTGCCAGCCATGATGCCATTAGGGCAGCATGGGAGGCTCTGACGGGACGCCGATACTCCGACATGCTTCATCGTTGGAGGTCATCGGGTCAGCATCCTGCGTACATGCCAGAGGGTATTTGGCACGAGTGGCAGCAGGCCTGGCAGTCCGATGGATGGCGCAGGAGGTCCGCATCAGCCAGCACGAACCGCCGATCTGAGAAGGGCGGTCCTGGCACGGGTCTCTCCCGCCATACTTCGGGCTCCATTTCGATTCAGGAGCACAGACGGCATATGGTAAGAAAACATAAATATTTTAATTACTATTTTAGTTATTTACAAATTTGTATTAATATCTTTTTTTTTGTTATAGTCTGAGCAGGAGGGCGGAGATCCTGGTGAGTTTCGTCTATTCAGGGCGACACACACCAGGAGGGACGGTTCCTGGTTCGACACGTGATCACGGAAGGTTGCGGTAAGAAATTAGATTTATGTAGTATCTGTTTAATTTCTAAAATTTTATTTCGAGAAATTTATTAACTCATTTATTGTTGATTTCATAATTTCAAGACACGAGTCGAGGAGCTTCGCTCCCAGGCATTGCAGGTCGACTCTACTGATGGGGAGACGCCCGTCGAACTCTCAGCAGAGGAGAGTCGGCATGTGTTTTTAGAGGCTGTTGGTGCCTAGCCACGAGACCGCAGGGTCTATGGTCTGGGCACTAGAGCTTCTACATATTTTCCCCATCATGCCTCCAGCTCGCGAGTTTCTGGTGATCTTCCTCCCGAGCGTTTACACGACCTTCGCAGATCTATTGCAGAGGAGGTTCGCCAGGAGGTCGAGCAGGATTTCGAGGATCGTATGCGAGGCCGGGATCAGGAGATTGCAGACATGCGAGATGAGATGCATTATTTGCGGAATATGGTTAGCCGCTTATCGCAGAGTCTTCAGCCTCCACAGCCTCCACGTGATCGCCCAGATTCTTGATGTATTTTTCTTTTCTTTTTTATGTTGTAAAAACTTCAAAATTTTAATATATGAATTATTTTTGGAAATTTATTATTGTTTAGATTGAGTGAAAAATGTTTCTATCAATATTTAGATTTAACGAAATTATTAACCGTTTTAATTTTTAATCTTTTATATTTTTTAAAAAATTTAATTTGTGATGCATTAGCGACTGAAATTGCATCGCTAATATTTTCAAAATATTATTATTAAATATTGCGACGCAATGACCTGGCATCGCAATTATTAAAAATAAATTTAATAGTGATGCATTAGCGACTAAAATTACGTCACTATTATATCTAAAATATTTTTAATAAATATTACGACGCAATGACCTTGCATCGCAATATTTTAAAAAAAAATTATTTGTGACGCATTAGTGACTCAAATTGCATCGCTATTATACCAAAAATATTATTATTAAATATTGCGACGCAGCTAGATGCGTCGCAATATTGCGACGTAATTTAGTGCGTCGCAATATTTAATAATAATTTTAAATATTAAAAATTAATTTTAAATTTAGCGACGCATTTGGATGCGTCGCAATATTGCGACGCAATGTTGCGTCGCAGAGCATCGCAATATTGCGACGCAATTGCGACAAATGGGTATTGCGACGGACATCTGAGCGACGCCGTCATTGCGTCGCAATAGCATGTTTAGCGACGCAATTGCGACGCATTTGGGCGTCGCAATATTTTATTTTTCTTGTAGTGGTAAGATTAAGCAATTATTCTTCAAGACTTATGATATGAAAGATCTTAAGGTGTCAACTTTTATTCTTGGAATTAAGGACTATTGGGATAGATCTCGTAATATGTTAGGACTCTCAAAAAGACCTACATTGATTGTATGCTTAGTAGTTTAGTATATAGAATTACAAATTAGAAGATGCACATGTTGTGAAAGGTGATAAGTTCATTTGAACTAATTATTAGAAATTTTTCAATATATGGAGTAGCATCGTCATCATTCGAATTAATCGAATGTTGAATTAATAGAGTATTTTGTGAGCCCATTATGGTTTGTAATCATCATTTGTGTTAGTAGGCTATTTGGTGTTTTTTAGAGGAATACGACCTTATATTAAGTATGGATCTTATAAATAAGTAGCTCATAATGGCTAGGGCATATATTCTATAAAATTTTATTGCCACAAAGAGAGATCCTTACCCTCACTGTATAAATATTATGGTAGTCCCATTAACCCGTAATACTTTTTTGTAAGGTATAGAAGGGAGTATTCTCTCCTACCACACACACAAAACCCTAATCATATTATGAAACTATCATCACAATAAATGTTTAGTGATCTAGAGGCAAAATAAATAATAAGTTTTAAGATAAAATTCTTTAACCATATAACCTATGTTGCAGCTCTATAATATGCAACAAAGACAACCTACATAATACAAGAAGCCATAAGTATATCTCAACACTTACAAAATATAGCTCTTTTAGCCAATATAAAAGTATTGCTTGAAATGGACTTCATATCATAAAGATACCTAGCCAAAAATTGAATCTGAGTAATTAATTACTCAAGATTATCCATCTCCTTATAGATTAGCACAAAACCTTTATTTTTTTTGATCAAGTACCTTATATCTATCTTGGTAGCCTTTCAATGTTCAACTAATGTTTGATAAATATCTTTCAAGAATACTTACTACATAAGCAGTACCTAGCATAGTGCAAATCTTTGTATACAATAAACGATCAACTACACTAGTATAAAGTACATTCTTTATAGACTATCTCTCAAAATTATTTTGGGGTATTAGTGATAGAAAATCTAGATTCCATAAATCCAAAACAGGATCGATAATCTCAATATCATAAATATATATATGTTTATATAACATAAAATAAAATCATATCTGGATTCATCGCAAGTTCCATAAATCATACTTGGATTCATTGCAAGTTCCATACCTCCCTACAATGTATAACATGGTTAGGGTTTTATGTGTGTGAAAGAAGAGAATACTTTCCTTAATACCCTATAGGCAACAAAGTATTATGGCTCAATAGGGCTACTGCAATATTTATAGGATGAAGATAGGAATAAAACTTTAGAATACGTGTCTTACCCATTATGAATCACTTATTCACAAGGCCTATGCTTAACATAAGCCTATACTGCTCTAAGGTGCGCAAAATAGCCTAATAACACAAATGATTATCACAAACCATAATGGGCTTGCAAAATACTCTACTAATTCGACATTTGATTAATTCAAATGATGATGATGCTAGTCCTTATATTGAAAATTTTCTAATAGTATTCCACTTGGATAACATGTCATAATTTTTGAGACAATTTTTTTTCTATATTAAATGACACAAAATGTGGCTACAACAATAAATATCAACTATGAGTAAGCACCTTTACAGGCAAAATTGGTCCAAAATGAGATTATAAGCATTCAACTATGTAGAATATCACATCCGAAAGAGATGTAAAATAAAAGGCATGTCAAAGTACAAATAGTCTCATGTCCAAGGAACAAAATACAAGAGTATGGTACATAGAATGTATGGCAAAATGTGATCAATATGTAAACTACCAAATGGTCCAAACATCCACTCAAGATGCATTGCTTTATACAAAGCCCATTGAGACTAGGTCAAAATGTCTTAGATCGCAATGCTATAAATAAACATAAGTGTAAGCATAATAACAATATATGGAATAAACAAAGATGCATAATATTCTCAAGAAAAATATAAACATAGGTATCAAACTTGCAATTTAACTCCCACTAACCCAAGGATGAAAAATTTTGGCATGACTAAGTGAGAATCTTGAAACTTCAGCATGATTAAAGGTAAGAAGACCTTGGTATATCCAATGATAAAAATATTGGTATGACTAAGTGATAATTTTAAAACCTCGGTATGACCAAAGGTAAGAAGATCTTGCTATGCCCAAGGATGAAAATCTTGGTATGACCAAGTGAGAATCTTAAAACCTTAATATGTCCAAAGGTAAGAAGACCAAGGATGAAAAATCGTGGTATGACCAAGTAAGAATTTTAAAACCTTAGTATGACCAAAGATAAGAAGACTTTGGTATGCCTACTCAACTCAACTCAACTCAACTCATCTAAGCCTTTTTCCAACTACATAGGGTTGGCTACATGGATCTGCTTACTCCACTCTGCTCTATTCAGAACTAAGTTGATATTTAAATTATAAATAGTTATTTTTTTTAAATTATTTTTATTCATGCTAGTTTAGGTCTACTTTTACCTCTATTCTTACTATGAATTGTTAAAAGATAACTCTTTCTAACTGAAGCATTTAAAGACTTTGGTATGCCTAAGGATGAAATTAAAATCTTGGTATGACCAAGTGAGCATCTTAAAACCTCAACATGACTGATGGTAAGAAGACCTTGGTATATCCAAAAATGAAAAATCTTATTATAACCAAATGAGAGTCTTGAAACTTTGGTATAACCAAAAGTAATAAGACCTTGGTATACCCAAGGATTAAAAATCTTAATACGATCAAATGAGAATTCAAAAACCCAAGGATGAAAGACTTTGTTAGGCTTAAGGATGCTAATTATTTTGATGCAATTAGGAAAGTGAAGATCTTGACATAAGCCAATAATGAAAATGAAGGTCATAATATGATCAATCAAAGCTTTTGAGATTATAGAAACTCCAAAGATAGAGGTAAAAGTTTTAGTGTATTTAAAGTCAAAAATGACTATATTGAAGTTTGAATGTCTAAGCAGACACTAATTTAAAAGCCAATAAAGTTGTTTTTAGCCAAACATTTTAAAGAGTAGTTACTAAAGGTTGATAAAGTTGTTTTCGACCAACCATTTCAAAGAGTTATTTAAGGCCGATGAAGTTGATCTTCTAGGTTGTCCTCCTTTAATGGTCATTTTAGGCCAACGAAGTTGATCTTTTAGGCCTATCTTCTTTATAAGTTATTTTAGGCTAATGAAGAATCTTTTTGGTCGAGCTTCTTTAAAGGTCATTTTAGGACGACGAAGTTAACCTTCTTGGCCGACCTTCTTAAAAGGTCATTTGAGGCCAACAAAATTCTTCTTTTAGGCTGACCTTCTTTGAAGATCATTTAAGGCTAATGAAATTGTTCTTTTAGGCCGATTGTTTTAAAAGGTTATTTGAGTCTGATGGATCTGTCCTTCTAGGCCCACCATTTCAAAAGGATCATTTGAGACCAATGAAGTTTTTCTTTTATATCGACCACTTCAAAAGGACGTCTGAGACCGATGAAGTTATGTTAGGCCAAACATTTTAAAGGGGTTATCTTAGACCAAGCAAAGTTATTCTTCAAAACTTGGTCAACTTTAGAAACTACCTCATATTGAAGAGATTAATTATATAGATTAAATTATTGGAAAGAATTTTTTATTGCTAATGCTGTATTTCTCCAAGCTGATGTTTTTGTAAAAAGAAAGGTCATGCCAAAGAAGTTACTTTATTAAAACTATTTTTTAAGATTGAAGTATTCATTCTATCAAGCCGACCAAACCTAAAGATTGTATCTAGAAGACAAGGAGGCTCATATTAGTTAAGAATTTTCTCTTTAATATGATGAATGAAATGTTAGAAATTACTTTCAAGGCTTAAAGAAAAAGACTCATTTAACCCTCGAAAGTGAAGATATGTGATGATAAGGATTTTTGATAAGTCAATATAATGAAGACATATATACAATACTATGATAAAAACATATGGACATAAATAAATATTTTATTAACAAAATCATAATCAAATTCAATTGGCAAGGTTAAAGCGATCTATTTAAGATTCATAAAAGAATCATAAGTTATTCGATTTCAAAAGAGCTTAAACTCAAGTCAATAAGATTAACTTATCCTTGAAACATATAAATACATCACCAGAAGCTTCAAAAAGGCTAATGAGAGTAAGACTCTTCCCTCTCTCATTTTCTCTCTTTTCTCTTTCCTCAAATTCAGGAGCACTAATTTGAGTGTTAGAGGAACTCTCAAGGAAGAGATCTTGGATCTTCTTATATTTATTTTGGAGTGGTCGTAGGCATTTTTTGTTCCTCTGTTAAATTTTTGAAGGCCTAGTAAACTTTTTGGGCTAAGGTGTTCATTTGTAAGAGATTTTTTGAAGCAAAAGCTTTGAGTTCAAATTTCTTTCTAAATAAATTTCATCCATTAGTGTATTGAATCAGAAATCAGCATTAACAATAATTTTTATTACTTATTTATGCATAAATTATTGTACTGAAGATGAATTTTTCCTATCCCATATTAACCAATTCTCACCTTTTTTTTCAAATCCTAACAATCATTGTGTTTAGAAAAGACTTGATATTACTCGACATCAACAATATGTTAATAACTCTGCGCATAACCAAAAAAGCCAAAAATATGATTCGTGTCCCAGAATGAGAGAGGAGGAGGGCAAAAAAAAAAAAAAGTCAAGTTAGTGTGGTCAGAGTAGATGGCCAAGTTCAAACCCTTTTCGACCATTCTCCATCAGGCCTCTATCTCTTCCCATCAATATCTTGTGAGGATTTTTGTGTAGGTTTTGTTGCTGCCAAGTCACGAGCAATAAACGTCGGGTAGGCTAGGATGGCTACGTGCGCAGAGAGGTCGCCGTCTTCCTTTTAGAGCCTGCAAAAAGTCCCGGACCGGTGGTTCCGGTGGGGACCCTCCGACGCCCAAGTCAGTGAGTCGTAGAACAGGGATATAATTTTGGTAGAATTCTTAGAGAGGAAGCCAGAGAGAGTCCCCTCGCATGGAGCTCGGGTCCTCTTTTTATACCTGTTGGGGTCCCGTTTACCTCGTCTGTTGGAACCGTCGAATCTTTCCCGTTGTGATGTTTCATCGAACGGCAAGTTGTTGGGCTGTTGCTGGATAAGGGCCGCTTATAGCGGTAACTGCCGATCAAGCTAACACTTGCCCGTGATTTTGGTGAGCGAGGTGCTCGGCAGTGGACCTTAGATCACGGGATCCGTTGTTGAGACTGGTCTTTGTGCACGTGGATAGTGTTGAAGGCCGACGCTGGGAGTCGGGGCTGGAGGCCGGCGCTGGAGGCTGATGCTGGATGGCCGTCGCTAGAGGCTGACGCTGGAGGGCCAGAACCAGTCTCAGCGCTGGGGCCGACGCTGGTGGCCGGCACTGAAGGCCGACGCTGGAGGTCGGAGCCGAAGTCAGCGCTGGGGCCAACGCTGGTGGCCGGCTGAAGGCCGACGCTGGGGGCCAGTGCCGGAGGCCGGAGCCAAAGTCTCAGCACTGGAGGCCGGCGCTGAGGGCCGTCGCTGGGGGCCGACGCTGGAGGTATTGGGTTTTGTTGTCACATCATTGCTTTCGAAAACCGCGTGAAAGATAATACTACCCCGGGAAACGGCCAGCCGTATCAGATGCCCCCCCCCCTGAGATGGGTGAGCGTTTACTTACCCGCGAAAGGGGTGTGAATATCCTCTAGGCGGCCGGTTTTCGCGTCATTATTTCGCCTTTGTTGGGATTAGGGAGGATTTCCCTCGGGCAGTGTTACGAAAAGGCGAGCGGTATCATTGCGATAAGGTTAATGCCTCCCTTTTTATCGGTGGTCTTTTCGAGTTTTTCGCATTGGCAGGCCGTCGAAACGCCTCCCAATTGAAGACGGACGCGTGGTCAGATCGGACGATTGTGGGGTGTCTGAGATGGCGTTATGAGGACAAATAGCCCTTATCTTCCCATCTCCCCATTTCTTCCGCTGCTGCCCCCTTTCGAGTCCGCCAGCGTTCCTCTGTCTCCCGTGTTCATTCTCTCCCCGTGCCTGTTTTTGGCTCGAGTTTTTCAGGTTAGTTCCCATGGCTTCCTCTCCTTCTTGCTCCATCTCTGGTTCCTGGGGGGTTCCCACAACCCTTCTCAGACTTCCGATTCCTTGTCCAGCCAATGGTCCACCCCTTCTTCTAACCATTCTTCACCGGAGCAGCGACCAGTCAGTCGTCCCCTAACCGGGATCGTCCGGCCGGCGGGCGGATTTCCGTCCGGAGCCAGTCAATGGCTGCCGGTCCTTCTAGGGTTGCCAAGGAGTCCCCCGAAGGGACTGCGTCCTCTATGTCTGCTCAAGACATAGTAAACCTAAGGGCCAAGTATAGCTTCCCTTCGGACCTTCATCTGTTCTTCCTACCCCAATGACAGGGTAACTTCTTCCCGTTCCGGAAGGGTTGCTTTGTACGGAGCCTTTTTTAAGGCCGGGCTCCGGTTGCCGATCCACCCTTTTATTCTTAATCTCCTAGACCGGTACTCCTTGACCCTTCCCAGTTAGTTCCCAACTCAATCCGAACCATTGTCGGTTTTTTGGTACTCTGCCACTTGCAAGGCATTGAGGCCAGTATTTCTTTATTCCGCAGCTTTTATACCCTTCGCAAACAGTCGGGTTGGTGGTCCTTCACCCCTAGGTCTAATAGGATTCTCAAACTGTGCCTTCCTACTTCCGTTAAAGGGTGGAAGGACAAGTTTTTCTTTGCGGACATCAGCGGGGTTCGTGGAAGCTGGGGGATACCCAACATCGACGCCAATAGGGATCCCTCCATCCTTCCACGAGACCGGATGGCGTTTGGGCAGCTTCTGACTGCCGACATCCCTCGGTGTAATATGCTTTAGCCGAGGAGAATCTTCGTCGTGCCGGTCTAATTCCCGCGAGGGGTGAGCACTTGATCACTCGCCTCTCTTCTCCTCTGCTTCTCTTTTCTCTTTTTTCTTTTTTTTTTTTTTTTTTTAACTATCCTTTGCCTGTGTAGGGATGGCGCCGACGCTTCATGAGCTTAAACAGGTGGCCACCAGGAAGAGGAAGGCTGCAGGGACTGCGCCCCTGCCGAAAGAAGGGCCATTGCTAAAGTTCCCAGGAGGGCCGACACGGGGAGGGTTGGCGCTGGGAGACCGACGCGGGGAGGCCGACACTGGAGGGGCTAAAGTCGTGAAGCCCCTGCGTGCAAAGGTTTTGAAGAAGGGCGGCCCTAAAAGGGCCGACGCTGGGGAGGCCGAGGCCAAGGGGGCCAAACTGTGGAATCCTCGCGCAGGCGAGGCGGCCCAATCCAAGCCGACGAACCCGTCATGGCAGACGCGGGAAGGGCCGAGACCGGCGGGGAGGTGGAACGGAGCAACCGGAGGGAGATCTCCAGCTTCAGCTCCTCCGATTATCCTACTCGACCTTTCTCCCGAGGGGGAGGCGCCGTCGCCCTTGCCCAAAGCCTTAGAGACGGAAAATTCCTGCGGCAATAGTGACGACTCCAGCCGCTGCCCTGCCCCCCACGGGGGCAACAGCCGAAGCGCCTCCGCCAGCCAAGGAGCGGAGGCGGCAGGCTCAGAGGCGGAATCAGCCTCTGTAGGCCCGACGCCCAGGGAAGAGAGGGGCGTCGATCCTTCCTTCCAGTCGCTGTTGGCAAACCACGGCCGCTGGGCTGCACGGACCATGGAGGAAGCCTGGTGGTTGAGGTGCAAGAATACTCCGGGGTCAGGGGAGAGTCGCCTTCTTCCGTGAAGCATCGGTGGCGCATCTCTGGGTGAGCTTCTGCGCCATTATCATCTCTTTCCTTCCCCCTTTCTTTTTCTCATCTTGACATTTCCTCCAGGCCTTGAATTCTCTTGTCGCCCTTAAAAACCTCTGGACCCTGAGCGATACCGCCATCGAACAAGCGCGGGAGGAGATGTTGTCCCTCCAAGTCAAGGCGGAGAAGGCGGCAATGGCTCTGGAGGATACTCGGGCCACCCTGAAGGGTGAAATCGATGTTGCCCGGCTAGAGCCGAAAAGGCTGAGTATGCGCTGGAGGTTGCTCAGCGCCGCGCAGCCAATGAGCTGGATAATGCTCAGGTGGCCGAGGAAAAACAGAAAGCGGCCGAGGAGAAGGGGAGAAGCTGAAGGCGGCAGAATTGGAGGTGTGTTTTAAGACCCAATTAAGTTCTGCCTCCGCTGAGACAAATGCGCCCAAGAAGCCACCCGCCAGTACATAGCCAAAATTGCAGATCTGGAGGCGGCAGTGGCAGAGGCCCAGAGAGGGCCATCGAGGCTGAAAAGAAGGGGGCCGAGGCCGTAGAAGATTTTAAAAAATCCAAAGCCTTCGACAAGGAGGTGGCCGAGTCAGCGGCGCTTGCTTATGACGCCGGCTTTCAAGACTGCAAAGATAAAATCCAGGAGCTCTACGACCTGGAGGATATTGAGGGACTGAAGCCTGATGATGTCCCTGAGGATGATGCCCGGCTTCGGATGACCATTAACAGCTTTTGGTTTTCTTTTTGTATCGATCTGTGCCTGACCTGAGTCGGCAATTTTGTAACCTTTACTATCAATGAATGTTTTAATCCCTTTTGCCCTTTGGTTATGATTAGCTTTATTTGTTCAAGCTGTCATGAATCACCAACCAATAGGATATGTAGGGTAGGTTACGCGAAATAGGACCGTAAGCCGTGACATTGTCCAAGTGTTGACAAGGCCAACATTTGGTTCAGTCTTTATTGCCGACGCTGGGCGCCGGTCTTTGGAGCGGGTTGGTCTTCGTTGCCGACGCTGGACGCCGGTCTTTAGTATGCCGACGCTCTCCGGTCTTTGCCAACGCGGAGTTGGTCTTTCCGAGCTGGTCTTTGTTGCCAACGCGGAGTTGGTCTTGCCAACGCGGAGTTGGTCTTTGTTGCCGACGCTGGGCGCCGGTCTTTGGTGCCAACGCGAGTTGGTCTTTGCCGAGCCCGGTCTTGGTGCCAACGCGGAGTGGGTCTTTGGTGCCGACGCTGGGCGCCGGTCTTGGTGCCAACGCGGAGTTGGTCTTTGCCGACGCCGCCGGTCTTAGTGCCAACGGGAGTTGGTCTTTGTTGCCGACGCTGGGCGGTCTTAACGCGGAGTTGGTCTTGCCAACGCGGAGTTGGTCTTTGCCGACGCTGGGCCGGTCTTGGTGCCAACGCGAGTTGGTCTTTGGTGCCGACGCTGGGCCGGTCTTTGGTGCCAACGCGAGTTGGTCTTTGGTGCCGACGCTGGGCGCCGGTCTTGGTGCCAACGCGGAGTTGGTCTTTGGTGCCGACGCTGGGCGCCGGTCTTTGGTGCCAACGCGGAGTTGGTCTTTGGTGCCGACGCTGGGCGCCGGTCTTGGTGCCAACGCGGAGTTGGTCTTTGGTGCCGACGCTGGGCCGGTCTTTGTTGCCAACGCGGAGTTGGTCTTTCCCGACGCTGGGCCGGTCTTGGTGCCAACGCTTGGTCTTTAAACGCGTTACTTCTTTGGTGCCAACGCGGAGTTGGTCTTTGGTGCCGACGCTGGGCGCCGGTCTTACGCTGGTCTTTGCCAACGCGGAGTTGGTCTTTGGTGCCGACGCTGGATCTTTGGTGCCAACGCGCGCCAACGCGGAGTTGGTCTTTGTGCCGACGCTGGGCGCCGGTCTTGGTGCCAACGCGGAGTTGGTCTTTGGTGCCGACGCTGGGCGCCGGTCTTTGGTGCCAACGCGGAGTTGGTCTTTGCCGACGCTGGACGCCGGTCTTGGTGCCAACGCGGAGTTGGTCTTTGGTGCCGACGCTGGGCGCCGGGTGCCAACGCGGAGTTGGTCTTTCCGAATCTTAGTGCCATTGGTCTTTTTCTTTGGTGCCAACGCGGAGTTGGTCTTTGAAGCATACTCATTTAAAACAAGACCATGTTGATTATTCATGTATCAAACAATTCAAATTAATGACAATAGAGTTCTATTGATAGTACCGGCGTAAGTTGTCGGCATTCCAAGTGCGAGGGAGCGGTTTCCCGTCTAGCTCTTCGACTTTGTACGCCCCATGGTGGAGTACCTCCTTGACACGGTATGGTCCTTCCCATTTTGGTGCCAGCTTGCCCCCCTCTGTCGGCTTTGATACTTCAGCTCTTCGTAGAACAGGTCTCCCGGCGGAATGTCTTGGGTCGCACCCGAGAGTTGTAGTGCTTGGCCACTCGCTGACGGAACGCTGCCATGCGAAGCTGCGCTTGATCTCGCAATTCTTCCACCAAATCCAGATCAGCCCTCAGCTGGTTTGAGTTGCTTTCTTCGTGGTATAATTCCGTCCGGGGACTAGGAGCTCCTATTTCCACGGGATGACCGCCTCGGTCCCAAAGACCAAGCTGAAAGGGGTTTCCCCTGTAGGTGCTCGCGGCGTCGTGTGGTAGGCCCACAGCACACTGGAAAGTTCTTCCACCCAGCGCCCTTTGCAGCTATCTAGCCGAGCCCTGAGTCCTTGGAGGATGATGCGATTGGTCACCTCGCTGCGCCGTTGGTTTGGGGATGCCCTACTGAGGTGAATCGATGATGGATGCCCAGGCCATCACAGAATTCCCGGAAGGCCGCATTATCAAACTGTCGGCCGTTGTCCGTAACGAGGGTGTGCGGTAGCCCGAACCGGCACACTACGGATTTCCAGAAGAAAGCCTTACTTTGGCTTCCGTGATCTTAGCAAGAGCTTCCGCCTCGATCCACTTAGTAAAATGGTCGACGGCCACCACTAGGAACTTGCGTTGTCCGGAGGCAGGAGGGAACGGTCCCAGGATGTCCATGCCCCACTGTGCGAAGGGCCATGGTGCAGCTAGAGGGGTCAGCTGAGACGCCGGTTGATGTTGAATGTTGGCATGACGCTGGCAGCTGTCACATCTCTTAACGAGTTCGGAGGCATCCTCCTTCATTGTCAGCCAATAATACCCCTGACGTAAAGCTTTATATGCAAGAGCCCTGCCCCCCAGATGGCTTCCGCATATCCCTTCGTGTATCTCCCGCAGATATAATTGGCGTCGGTGGGACCGACACACCTGAGAATAGGGTATGAGAACGACCTTCGAGAGCTTTCCCTCCATAATGAAAAACTTTGGGGCCCGTCTTTTAGTTTCCTAGCTTCGGCAGGGTCTTCTGGGAGGGTGCCCTCAGTAAAGTACCGGACATAGGCGTCCATCCAGGAGGGCTCCTGCTCCACTGGTGCAAGTTTCTCTTGGTACTTCAATACTCGGGGCTTCTAAGTGCTCCACATAAGCCTTTCCCAACATCCCATCAGCTGAGGCGGCAAGACGGGATAAGGCGTCGGCTCTAGCATTCTCCTGTCGAGGAATGTAGCTGACGCTGAAGTGAGTGAAGGGGGAAATTAGCGAGTGCACCATTTCTAAGTAGCGGGCCATGATGGGATCCCTTGCCTCGTATTCCTTTGTAATCTGGCCGGCAACCAGTTGGGAGTCGGTGAATGCCCTAAGGCGTTTCACCCCAAGCTCTCGAGCCAACCTCACGCCGGATAGCAAAGCTTCATATTCCGCCTGATTGTTAGTGGCTGGAAAGAGGAAGCGAAGTGCACATTCGGTCACAACCCCATCCGAGTTGGCCAAGATGAGGCCTGCTCCGCTCCCTTGAGAGTTCGATGCCCCATCCACATGAAGAACCCACTCATCATCACTGGTTCCGGGGCTGAGTGTCCGTAGGAGGTTCTTTAGGTGGCTCCATCCCCCAAGTACATTCAACCAAAAAATCTGCCAGGACTTGAGACTTCATGGCCGAACGGGGGCGGAAAGATAGATCGAACTCCCCCAGCTTGAGGGCCCACCTTGCCAGCCGGCCGGAAGTATCTGGGCGAGCTAGAACTGTCTTCAGAGGCTGGTCTGTGATCACCGCGATCGGGTGGGCTTGGAAGTACGGCCGCAGACGCTGGGCAGACACGATCAATGCAAAGATGATTTTTTCCATGTTTGAATATCGGGTCTCTGCATCATGAAGCACCTTACTCGTATAGTATACTGGCCTTTGTGTGCCATCAGTGTCCACACGGACTAGCACAGAGCTAACAGCTTCAGGAGAGGCCGCAAGGTATAGAAGGAGTTCTTCTCCACCCGTCGGCTTGGCTAGCAGTGGCGGGGTAGATAAGAATTCCTTTAACCCTTCGAACGCCTCCTGGCATTCTTTCGTCCACTCGAACTCGTTGATTCTGCGAAGCGCCTTGAAGAAAGGCAGACACCTTTCAGCGGACTTGGATAGGAAGCGGCTTAGGGCGGCTACTCTTCCTGTCAGGCGCTGTACTTCCTTCTTATTGGCAGGAGGCCTCATGTCCAAGATGGCTTGGACTTTGTCTGGGTTTGCTTCGATCCCCCTCCGGGTCACCATGAAACCCAAAAACTTCCCAGCTGTTACCCCAAATGCACACTTGCGAGGGTTCAGCTTCATCTGGTACCGACGAAGGCTGTCAAAAGTTTCTGCTAGGTCCGCGATGTGGTCACTGGCATGAACGCTTTTTGTCAGCATGTCATCCACGTACACTTCCATGTTACGCCCTATCTGACCTTCAAAGACCTTGTTCATCAGCCTCTGGTAAGTGGCTCCCGCATTCTTTAACCCGAAAGGCATTACCTTGTAGCAATATAGCCCCTTTTCAGTTATGAAGGAGGTAGCTTCTTCATCCGCCGGATTCATCCGGATCTGGTTGTATCCAGAGAAAGCATCCATGAAGCTAAGGACCTCATGGCCGGATGTAGCGTCCACCAGTTGATCGATTCGAGGCAGGGGAAAGCTGTCTTTGGGGCATGCCTTGTTGAGGTCGGTGAAATCTACGCACATTCTCCAGCTTCCATTGGTCTTGCGGACTAGAACCACATTAGCCAACCATTCGGGGTAGTGGACCTCCCGAATATGGCCCGCAGCCATTAACTTGCGGATCTCCTCGTCGATAGCTTTCTGTCTGTCGGGAGCAAAGTTTCTCTTTTTCTGTCGGACCGGCCGACACCCTGGCTTGAGGTTAAGTCGATGGGTGATTACTTCTTCAGGGACGCCCGGCATGTCTGAGGATGACCATGCGAAGACGTCAGTGTTGGCACGCAGGAAAGTAAGAAGTTGATGGCGTGCTTCCTCTGGGAGCAATGCCCCCACCTGAACAGTCCTTGCCGGGTCATCACCCAAGGGGAGGGTTAGAAGGTGCTCTGCCGGCTCTCCCCTTCTTCCCAACTCCCTAGGATCGAGTGACTCAGAGGCTGTCGCCGACGCCGCGTTCAGCGGGCTGGGAGACAAATGGTAGCAAGGCGGAAGTGGGCTTTGCTCCCCCTTCATTTCTCCGATCCCTTCATTGGTGGGGAACCTTACCAATAATCTCTTAGTGGAGATTACGGCATCCAGCAGATTCAACCCTGGTCTTCCCAAGATGGCGTTATAAGCCAGCGGGACCCGGACCACCAAAAAGTTTATAACCACGGTGCTCTGACATGGAGGGGTTCCAGCCGTGACCGGGAGGGCAATTTCCCCTTCAACACTCACTGAATCTCCCGTGAAGCCCATTAGCGGTGTGGCAACGGGTCGGAGCAAAGACCTTGATAAGTTCATCCGAACAAAAGCCTCATAACTCAAGACATCCACAGAGCTCCCACTATCAATTAAAATTCTTTTTACAGGGTGTTTGGCTATAGTCATGGACACCACGACGCTGTCGTCATGTTTATTAACTACCCCATCTAGATCCTTTCCGAAGAAAGGAATTACAGAGTCTATTCCCTCTCGCGGCCTCTTCGAACCACCATCCGCTCCCCAGGAAATCATAGCTATGTCTTTTCAGTTGGGGCATTATCCACGCCAGCCGGGCGACTTGGAGGCACCGGGGGACCCGATGCGGGGAGATTTCCCGTCGAACAATTTGCCCAGGTGACCTTGCTGAACCAGCTCCTCGATGGCCTTTTTTAGATGGCGGCAGTCCTCGGTGTCGTGACCGTAGTCTCGGTGGTACCGGCAGTAAAACTCCTTGTTGCGGGGGGCCCCAGACTTCAAGGGAGCCGGACGCTTGAAATAAGGTTCCTCCTCGATCTCCAGCAGGATGTGAGAGATGGGAGCCATGAGGGGGGTGAATTGCTCCTTGGGACCAGTGTCCCGGCGATCTGAGCGGCGTGGAGGCTCGGGCTTTCGAGGTCGTGTGCCGGCGTGATCAGTGGGCGGTGGTTTGTTACTGGTGCTTCTTGTCAACTTCCCTCCTGGAAGAATCCGCCTCGTCGGCGGATGTACTTTTGGCTCGGCTCAGAAGCTCAGCATAAGAACGCGGAGGCTTCTTATCCAGGGAATACGCGAACCTGGACGGGCGAAGTCCTCGTTTCAGGGCCAAAGTGGCTACGGAATCTTCCAGGTTGTACACCTCCAACGCCACCTCCTTAAATCGAGCGACGAAATCCTTCAAGGTCTCGCCACTCTTTTGCTGGACAGCAAAGAGGCTATCTGCCACTCGCGGGATCTTTCGACAGGCATCAAAGTGAGCCAGGAAAGATCGCTCGAGCTGCCGAAATGAGTTGATGCTGCGCGGGGGCAAGCGGGAGTACCACGTGCGCGCCGCTTTCCGGAGTATGGCCGGAAAGGCGATGCATAAAAGGGAGTCCGTCGCTCCTTGGACCTGCATAAGGACCTTGTAGCTCTCCAGTGGTCAAGGGGATCCGTCGTCCCATCATATGGATCCAGTTGGGGGAGACGGAACCGTGGCGGGACCGGCTCCTCCATGATATGACGGGAAAGCGGGGGACGGCTTTCATAAGCCGTCCCATAAGGGTCGGTGATCCGGCGGCTGAGCTCGTCCAACCGTCGGTTATACTCGTCGAGCCTTTGCTCGGCCCGGCGGGTGGTTTTCCGGAGAGTGTCACCTTGGGACGAATCAGAGGAAGGAGGTGAAGAAGACCTCCGGCGCAAAGAATGCGCCCGCCTGGATTCTCTTTTCTCCAGCCGGTGGTGGGAACGACCGGAGTGGCGAGAGGGAGACCGTCGTCGCTTCGAGGTCCCTTGATGAGGTTCGGGGGGTGAGCGGTGAGAGACCTCAGGCGGGGTCCCTCCTTGGTGAGACTGGACTGTTCCCCGCACCCCTTCGTCCAGCGTAGGGGGTTGAGTTACAGCAGCCAAGTAATGTTCTTGCAGCCCCCGGACCATCGTCGTCAGATCCTGGACCTGGTGGGCTAGAACTTCAAGCCGGTCGGGTTGGCTTGTCAGTGCAGGGGGCGGAGCATGGAGATTGGCCTCCGAATGCTCAGCTCTTGGGATGCGCCCGGCTGCCTGACTGGAGGAAGCCTCTTGTGCTCGCGTAGTCACCATCGTCTTCCTTGCAGAAATTGTAGGGAGAATTTCGTCTACTACGTGTGTTTCCCCCCTATCCTGCGCGCCAATCTGTTGCTGCCAAGTCACGAGCAATGAACGTCGGGTAGGCTAGGATGGCTGCGTGCGCAGAGAGGTCGCCGTCTTCCTTCTAGAGCCTGCAAAAAGTCCCGGACCGGTGGTTCCGGTGGGGACCCTCCGACGCCCAAGTCAGTGAGTCGTATAACAGGGATATAATTTTGGAAGAATTCGTAGAGAGAAAGCCAGAGAGAGTCCCCTCACATGGAGCTCGGGTCCTCTTTTTATACCTGTTGGGGTCCCGTTTACCTCGCTCTGTTGGAACCGTCGAATCTTTCCCGTTGCGATGTTTCATCGAACGGCAAGTTGTTGGGCTGTTGCTGGATAGTGGCCGCTTATAGCGGTAACCGCCGATCAAGCTAACACTCGCACATGATTTTGGTGGGCGAGGTGCTCGGCAGTGGACCTTAGATCACGGGATCCGTTGTGTGAGACTGGTTTTTGTGCACGTGGATAGTGCTGAAGGCCGACGCTGGGAGTCGGGGTTGGAGGCCGGTGCTGGAGGCTGACGCTGGATGGCCGTCGCTAGAGGCTGACGCTGGAGGGCCAGAGCCAGTCTTAGCGCTGGGGCCGACGCTGGTGGCCGGCACTGAAGGCCGATGCTGGAGGTCGGAGCCGAAATCAGCGCTGGGGCCGACGCTGATGGCCGGTACTGAAGGCCAACGCTGGGGGCCAGTGCCGGAGGCCGAAGCCAAAGTCTCAGCACTGGAGGCTGGCGCTGAGGGCCAGTGCTGAAGGCCGGAGCCAAAGTCTCAGCACTGGAGGCCGGCGCTGAGGGCCGTCGCTGGGGGCCGACGCTGAGGGCCGACGCTGGGGTCGGTGCTGGTTGGGTTTTGTTGTCACATCATTACTTTCGAAAACCGCGCGAAAGATAATACTACCCCGGAAAAATGGCCAGCCGTATCAAGTTTGTATTTAATCCTGAAGTAATCATCTGCTAGCAAGATCTAATAATAATAATAAGAAGATGAAGGTTAAAGTATAGTTTTAACCTACAAATTTTTCGAAATATCCTATTTTAATCTCTATATATGTTACTAAAATTTTTAAGTTGTCTTTAAACTTATTTTTTAATTTTATTTTGGCTTTTATTGTTAAAAAAACTGATGAAAAATTCGTAGGCTTAGCGTCCCACGTAACTGGGCGGCTGACGTCGTGCTGGCGGCGAGGAATCAAAACCCTCCTTCTCCTTCCTCTCTCCATCGCAAACGCCACCGGAACCTTCCCTATTTTTTATTCGTCGCATCCATCCATCACTCCATCAGCATTCCATCCACCACCATCCGACGGCGAGGAGGAAACTATAATCTCCACGACGGTCTCTATCATTAGGGAACAGCGGTCCAAGAGCCGACGGAGTTTTTCCTCAAATCCCGGTATCACCCCTTCGGATTCTCTGCCGCCCAGGCCGCCGAGATCCTGCACCGCCTCCGCAACCGCCCCCACGTCGTCCTCCGCTTTTTCCTCTGGACCCAGCGGCACTCCTTCTGCCGCCACGACCTTCACTCCCTCGCTGCCGAGCCCACGTCCTCGCCCGCGGCCGCCTTCGCTCCGTCGCCCTCTCTCCTCCGCCGGATTCTCTGCTGCCCAAGCCGCCGAGGTCCTGCGCCGCCTCCGCAACCGCTACGACCTCGCCCTCCGCTTTTTTGGTCGGCAGTTTCGCAAGGCTGTTGACCTGTTCTGGCTGCGTGTGAGCAGGGTTCGCTCCCAAGTTTTCCTTATCACGGCTTCTTAGCCGGAAATCGTCTCATACGTATGCCTCCATCTTTCTCCCTCCGCCGTCGCGGCTGGGATGGGAATTGTAATCCTGGGATTACGGACCTCAGCAGGGGCAGTGTGGGAAGAGGCGAAAGGAGCACACGCGCGAATGGCGCACAAGTCGGAGGGACTGCGATCGCTTTCCGACCGTGTGCGATGGTTTGGAACGCACTAGTGGTCCCGGCGTCTGACAAGCGATAAGGTGGGAAATGGGCAAGGGATCTTTGAGAACGAGGAGGAGGGAATTTAATTATAAGGGCGCGACAGAGAGGCGAAGCCCGAAACGCTGGTCTATTTTTGATACGCCCGGTTCTGGTGACACCCAAAGAGCCACCTTCCGCTTTTTCCTTTGGACCCAGCACCACTCCTTCCACCGTCGTGACCTCCACTCCCTTGCTGCTGCTGCCGCTCATGTCCTCGCCCGCGACCGCCTCCGCTCCGCCGCCCTCTCTCTTCCATCGGACTCTCCACCGCCCAGGCCGCCGAGATCCTGCACCGCCTCCGCAATCGCCCCCACCTGATCGCCCTTCGCTTTTTCCTTTGGGCCCAGCGGCATTCCTTTTGCCACCACGACCTCCACTCCCTCGCTGCCGCCATCCACGTCCTCGCCCGCGGCCGCCTACGTTCCGCCGCCCTCTCTCTCCTCTAGTCCGTCATCCGTTCCCACGACCCTTCCTCCTCGTCTTCCGTGGCCTGTGGGACTTCAAGAGCGAGGAGGATGCGACGAGGAGCACAGAGGGAAGGTCTTGCTAGCGTTTTCTCTACCGATCACCGCTGGCGTCTTGCTTCATATCAGCGTAAGATGCCAAGTCATAGGAGTTCTCACAGTATCATTATTATTTTTTTTAAACGAAAGGAACCAAAATAAAATAAATAAAAGCTTTAAAATAATTAAAAAAATTTAATGGTATAAAGATTAAAATTAAACACTCCCAAAGTTTAAGAATTAAAAATATACTTTAATCTAATAATAATATAATAATATCCGTGTTAAATATGCCTTTCCGTTCTGGCTTGCATGCATTCACTCTTCATTCTACACATGAAAATCTTTTCTTAAATTTTCTTTCACTATATAAAAATAAACAAAATTAAAAAGATCGAAAAAAAAAATGAAAAGAAAAGTACATCAAACAACAAAAAAGCAAGACTGGTTCGTTTGCCTGAATTTACTCCATTCATTTGCTTTGTTGGTAATATTTTTTCGAAGTGGTTACAATCGCAAAAACAAGCAAAGAAGAAACCAAGCGGCTCAAACAAAAGGAACAAGAAAAATCCATCAATAAAAAGATTAATGCATCCGAACTAATATTGTTTATTTTATAAATGTAGACACAAGCACGCTACACGTACGCACGCTTAACGAGCACGAGCGTTTTAGGACCGCCCATCTTCACTCCTTATTGGTGCAAAGCTCCTTTGATTCCTCTTCCATTTTTATCGATGCCAGCGCCTTGTCAAAGAACTTCATCTTGGCGTCCCTGTACTCCACCCATGTAACAGCCCGGTAGACAGGGGCCTGGCCAGGACCCACCACCGGCGACACCTTCACATCCGCCGGGGGCCCACAGAAATACACCACCGACAGACGATGCTGGATTTGGTTGACGAAAACCCGATGGAGGGCACTCTTGAACTGGCCATTAGTTAGTATGTGAAGCAGATCTCCGACGAGCACGATTAGAGTCCCAGGAAGCATTGGCACCGTCCCCCACCGGGCCATGCCGTTCTGCTCCTCAGCGCGAAACACCTGAAGCCCGGTGGTGCTGCTCTGGTGCAAGATCGTGAACAGGCTCGAGTCGGTGTGGGCTACCATGCCCAAGGCCTGGCCGGGATCCGGGCATGGCGGATAGGAGTTCAACTGCAGCACACCAATCAAGTCCGGAATCAATTTCCCAATCGGACCGGCATCCTCAAACTTTAGACCCAGTGAGGCGAGCACCAGCTGCATCAGCCTTTCAGAAAGAGCCTTCATCTCCTTCTTGTACCCTTCTATCGCATCACTGCATCGACACGTACGAGAAAGAAAGAAAGAAAAGAAACGTGACATATAAGTCCGGAACTATATTGGCTGCCTAACAAGAGGGATATGCAAGTAGGCATACCAGAATTTGTGATGATCGTGAGGCCAGAGCTTGCGAGCGTTGTCCACTGGGGAGTCAAAGATGGAGAATGCTTCCGCCCACATGTGCTTGTCGAACAGGGCAGCGACTGGGATGGGGCCGTAGCCAGATTTGTCGTTACTAGAAGATCTTGCTGCCTTGAGTTTTTGCTCGATCGGCAGCGCAAACAGGCGGCGTGTCTCGGCCTCTATATCCTCCAGAAGGCGCGGGGCGATACCGTGGCCGGTGATCTGAAATGCGCCCCACGACATGCATGCGTGGGCTATGGACCTGGCAGCATCGCGATCGGCAAGGTCGATGACTGGCACGGCCTCCGTCACGGACGGGTGGTTATGGAGCTCGGGCCATGCATACGAGTCAGGGACCTCGCGAGCGGACTGCAGATCGAAGTGGTCGAAAAGTGATGACATGGTGGAGGAAGCCTTTGCCTTTGGATGGAGTTGGAGAGGGTGGGAAGGCTGCGAGATATCTAACGGTTAACGTCGATTTTGGAGAGACCGAGAGTGGTCTCAAGCTATATATGCAGGACCGGGACGAAGTTTCTGGGACGCGTCGGTACATCAGCAGGATATGGATACCGGATAGATTCGGCCTTGTTATCCAGCCAGCTGATTTTTGATATGGATAGCATGCATGGGGATATGCTGCATTTACTTGTGCATTAAATTCCTCTTAGTCGCGACAATAATCTTGTCATATTTAAAAGGTTTAATTTTTTTTACTCGTATATTGAATACTTATATTTTAAATGTAAATAAACCTGCGTTTAATATTGTTCCTTAATTTTTCATTCTGACTTTGCCATTATTTTTAATTTTATTAAAATTATATTTCATTTGGAACTTTATTCTTAGTTAGCTTGAAATGTTTTAGATTGTTATGTATATCTGTATAATTTTAATTTATGGTTAGACATGACTTCGGTTTTATCTATAGGTACCATATCATTTATAAATAGCGTGCATTAAAAAATTTATTCTAAATATGCCTAATATATTTATCATAATTAATGTAAAAAATAAAAACTTAGAATAGATGTTTAGTATAAATTATTATGATTAAAAATTTATTGATGTTATAATTAATATTTTTCAAGTTAATAATTGATTCATCGTATATATTCTGAATTATATTAATATATCCAATAGAAATCTTTTTTATTAGAAGAGCCACTATAGGCTTTTTTTTTGTGGAGATTTTATCAAATACTTTTTCTAATTCACTAAAAATCACCATTTCGAGAAATCATGGAATCTCTTAGGTAAAAAATACTTGAAAAAACAAAAAAATGTAGGTGTTATATCCTTTGCACTTTTAAAAATGTGAGAAAATATTGATGAATGCATGTTAAGAATTATAACTATAATTGTGAGGAAAGATTAAATTTTGTTGAAAGATAAATATCTACATTTGTGAAATGAAGGGCTGATGTCACGTAAAGAAGCAACAAAAATAATTTATATAACATTATGCAAGCATCTAAGCATTAACCTATTAATTACCCAAAAACCACCCAACCATCTTGACAACATTAAACCTTTATTAAAAATATGTTTTAGTCTATTTTTTCAAAGTTTATTCATGTTATAAAATATACCTGTTTCAAATGTGTTTTGACATTTTATTTTTTAAAATTTTCTCAAAACAAATCAATCCTTTTTTTTTACTAAAAAATAATAAGTTAATAATTTTATGTTATGGTTCATGATATTTTTAAAACTATTTTATTTAAAATATTTAGTAGAATGGATAAATTTACCATATTCCTTAAAAACTCAACTCAACTCATCTAAACCTTTTTCCAACTATATGAGGTCAACTACATGTGTAATACCCTGAGTTTTAAAATTTTTATGTTGTTTTGTGTTGACCGATATATTGATTTTCACGAATAACAAAAACCATATGAGTATACTTCTTATTTTACTAATGATTTTGATTAAGTGTTTCAAAAATTTAAGTTTTTAATTGGTCAAAATCATAAGAAAAATCAAGTCCAAACTTGAGTCTGCCTTTTAAGTGTCGTGTTTTAGAACTTGGAGTTGACTCTCACAGTGAAGAGTCGACTCTGGCATGCTCTAATATGGTTCGACACTTTTAGCATACTCTCGAGCTGACTCTTCAGTGGCCGAGCCAACTCGATTAGAAGAGCAGAGAGATAATAATTATGCATAGAGCTCGAGTTGACTTGCACAGTTTTATAGAGAGGGGGGGGAACTGTGTCCAACTTGAGTTGACCCCATAGAAAGTAAGAGACGCCTCTTCGGGCATAAAATTTTTTTTTTGGACATCCCGAGCTCAAGCCAACTCATGACCTGTTTGAGTCGACTTGACTCTTTAGGAGCTCATGACTCCAGGATTATTAGAGACGGCTTCAGAACCTGATAGTCGACTATCTTGGGATTCATCTATAACTAGAAATGTGGTTGGGCGGTGATTCAATGGTAACTATAGACTGGTATACTATCTCAAGAGGGTCCTATGGACATCTTGTGTGCGATCATAGAAACACTATTGTTCGAGATATTAGCAGATTTTTAAAAGTTAATCGTGCTCATGTGAGAGGGATGGGTGACCTTTGGAAAGTCAATTGAAAAATTTTCAGGATCAAAATGGTTAATAGTGAGCCATGTATTTTTTTAAAAGCGTGCATTAAGAGCTATCAAGGATAAAATGAGAATTTCATCAAGTAAAAAAGCATGCATTAAGAGCTATCAAGGATAAAATGAGAATTTCATAGAATTATTTAAAACCCACTACTTATGCTTTAGCCTCTAAATCATTGGAAATTAGGGAAATAGGGGAGATTAGGGAAATAGGGGAGAGGAGAATCGGGCAGGAAGAAAGAAAGGAAAAAGAAAGGAAGAAAAAGAAAATGAAGAAGAAGAAGAAAAAGAGGGAAAAGCTTAGGAAGGAGCTAGTTTTCAAGATAAGCTCTAGCTTTCCTAAATCCAGTATAGCATAAATTTTTCATAGATTATTGTAGTATAAGATGATAGTAGAGGTAATCTTAAGTAGAGAAAGGATGGAAGAAAATTATGTGATATCAAAGGTTGAAGCATGCATACATAGTTTCAAGAAAACCTTGCATGCAGATGATCCTAATAGTTACTGTGTCTGTATGATGACCTAGGTCAAGAAGGTTGTTCCAGGGAGCAGGAATACCAGAATTGACTACCAGTTGAAAGAATAAATTGCTGAGGTGAGTGGGTTTCTCATCTAGCAATAAAAAATTATTTTAAGTTAGTATAATAATGGTAATACCTAGCTGTGATATGATATGCTTAGTAGAAGACTATGCATTTTTAAACCTGAGAAATGAGAACCTAGTATATGATATTATGATGCATGGGTTTTGATGTATAAGTCTTTGAGCATGTTCTAAAGCATAAGTTGAGCCAAGAAGCAAAGTATGAGTTCTAAGCATGAGTTTTAAATGAAAGAATTAAGCCTGGTTTTTGATATATGGATTTTAGATGCATACATGGCATATTTACATGATAGACTTTAAAAAAGAATATGTTTTGATGCATGTATCGTACTGAGAATTAGGTAGCTATGGGATTAATCACCATGTAGATTGTACTGTAGCATGAGCATTGCATACTATTATTGAGCCAGCACCTCCTTGCAATTTGATCATATGATGATTCTTGGGGCCAGGGATGAGTACAAGATAGACCAAGTCTAGTGGAATAGGTTCCAAGCAACCCGTGAGGTCAGGGATCATAGCTAAGTGGAGCTAGTTATTATTTAACCCATGAGGGCAAAGAGAAAACCCGAGGTCTCAGAGTCAAGGGACAAAAAGAGTACTTTGCCGGGTGAACTGCACAGATAAAGGATACTATTTGTGCAGGAATCCTATTGCCAGTTGTTGGCCTAATATTGATTTTGATGAATACAAAATAATTAAGTATGGTACTAATCATATTATTGTTGAGTTTAAGTGATTTCAAGTTATTCATCATGAAAGAAGATGTTTGCTTCAGTTTAAGGTAAATTTCGAATCAAATAAAAGGTAATGCAGGTAAAGTATTAATTCTATGTACGTGATTTCCAAGTTAAACTGTTTTTAATGAGTTTGTAGTGCAAAATAAATTTTTTAAAGAACTTGGATTTCATGACCACTAATGGTTTTTCACGTGTCCTGTGTACTCTTATTGTTTGAACAGTTTACTTGCCAAAATGACTTTCAAGTTTTATTGTATTTGCATTATCTGGAATTTGATTTAATTACTCTAGAAATATTTTATACAAACTCAGCAATCAAATCCTTCTTTTCGGATTGCAAAGATCTTATTTAACTTCTACGTATTTTGAATATTTTTTTTGAAGTTGAATGAGTACTAGAACAATTTTTGAGTGTTTATTGGATGACTGGATTTCCCATATTAGCCAACCAATTTTGTTTTGCTTTCGGCTTCTCTTCTGAAACAATTTTTTGAAAGCTATTGGACAACTGGTTTCCTCCGTTAGGTGATCGATTTTGAGTTGCCTTCGGTTTCTCTTCTGACACAAAGTTTTGAGTTGCTATTGGCCGACCAATTCTTCACGTTGGCTGACTGATATCTTTTGGCTCTCTATCCTCTTTTCTGAGACAAATCCAAGGAGGCACTGGATGATCGATTTGTGGCATTGGGCACCTATCCTTCCCACATTTTTTGTTGGAAGACCGATGGCTTTCATTTGGCGTCCAACTTTTCTGATTACTTTTGTTGGATGACTGATTGTATTCTTTGGGCGCCTAACTCTTTCATTCCTTTTTATTTGGTGACCAATGCTCCATATTGGGCATCCAATATTGTCATGAACTTTTGTTGGGTGACTGGATCCTTTTGCCAGGCGCCTATTTCTCTTGTTGCTTTTCTTGGGGCGACCGATTCTTGAGGCTGGGTGACCAATTTTGATTGCTCTTGGGTTTTGTCTTAGAAATAGCTTTTAGCCTGGGATTGGTCTACCAATTGGTCAATCAATAAGGTCTAAATTTTTCAACGGACTTATTTTCTAACAGTCTCTTGCTTTGCTATTATTTTTATTTCATCTCACAATGGCTATATAACGGCTAGATTTTGTTATGTGTAAAAATAGCCCATTTGTATAGTGATTTCAAGTAGAGAAGAGAGGGGAAAATGAAGAGAAGAAATAGTAAAAAATTGTGTGAAGTATCAAGTGAAAAGTCTTTGAAAAATAGAGGAAATATTGAAAATCTGTGAGCTTGTATTAGGGATTTACTGCAATATTTATCATGAGATTTTTGAGCGTTTATTACTCTTTCAAGTGGTTGAAGAGCATTCAAAGAAGATCCGATGCATTCAAGAAGGCATTAATCAAAGCTTCAACAACCACAATAAGGCTTCATTCATTGTGCAAAGCTCATCTTGAGGAAGAAGCCAATTTCTCCAAAATTGTAAAGTATTTATTTCATTACTTTATCTGCTCATTATAGGAGCTTGTTGTAATCAAATTCTATTACTCTTGTGTTTGATTGAAAAGCCCCTTGTGCCTGTGAAACAAAAAGCTACCCAGAAAGGCTAGGGTTGTGAAAGGTCCCCTTGTACCCATAAATAAGAAGACTAGCCCAGAAGGCTAGCGTGTAAGGCTAGCTTGTGCTCGTAAACAAGTTTGCTAGCTAGGTCAGTTAGTGGTGTTAGTGAAATTCCCAAGGGATTCTTGGGGAGTGGATGTAGCTGCTGGGTTTAGTGCTGAATCACTATAAATATCTTGTGTTTGATTGATCTATTTGTTGTATTGCTTGCATATAATCACTTCACTTCACTACACGTTATTAATTTATTTATGAAAATTTTAAAGTGCATATACTTGCTAATTAATTTTTAAAGAACCCAATTCACCCTCCTTCTTAGGTTGCTATATAGGCAACAAGTGAGATTAGAGCAGGTGCTCTTAATTTTCAGCTATAAAAAGCTTGGAGCCAAAGATCATGGTAGCCCAAATGAGTTTCATATTGAGTGAAGGGCAATCCACTAATAGACCACCTTCATTTAATGGCACTAATTGTACATATTGAAAAGTACGAATAAAAATTTTTATTCAAGCACTTGACTATGACTTATGGAGCATAATAGTCAATGGACCTCACACCCACTATCAGATCAAATAATATTGTTATTCTCAAACCGAAAATGGAATGGGATGTGCATGATAAGAAAATGGCTCAGCTAAATGCTAAAGCCATAAATGTTTTATATTGCTCTTTCGATGCTAATGAATTTAACTATATTTCTACATGCATATCTACTAAAAAAATTAGGATAGACATGAAGTTACCCATGAAGGTACCAATCAAGTCAAAGAATCTAAAATAAATATGCTTGTGCATGAGTATGAATTGTTTAAAATGGAATCTTATGAAAGTATTGCTGATATGTTCACAAGATTCACTAACATTATTAATGGGCTGAAAAGCCTTGGAAAATCCTATACTAATGGTGATCTTGTGAGAAAAATTTTGAGATCATTGCCTAGGTCTTGGGAAGCTAAAGTCACTGCCATCCAAGAAGCCAAGGACCTAAATATCCTCTCTTTTGAAGAATTGGTGGGATCACTGATGACTCATGAGCTACAACAAAGACAACATTTTGATGAAGAAGAGTCCAAAAATAAAAGATTTATAGCACTAAAGTGTGCAGGCCAAAAGGATGAGAATGAGGGCTCCTTAAGTGAAAGTGATAAGAATAATGATTTGGCTCTCATTACAAGAAAATTTAAGAAATTTATGAGAAAGAAATTTGAAGGAAGAACGAGGTCACTAATGAAAGGAGGGCCAAGCAAGGAGAAAGAAAATGAAATAATTTTTATGAATGCAATAAGCCGGGACACTGTTGTTGATGCCAAATCACTGTCCTCGAACGTCTGCGAGCATCCGGTAGCCTCCTCCAGCGAGCCCGGGATCCTTCGGTGAGCTTCTTGCACCTGGGAGCCTACAAACAAGTCCCAAGGACCAAAAATTCTGGTGGGGACCCTTCGATGCTCAAGTCAGTGCTCTGGGCAACAACAGCGAGCTTGAGAAAGCTCGAAAGAAAGAAGAGAGAGAGGCTTAGAGCTCTCTGTGAGCCAGAATGAGCGTTTAAGAGTGTGGTGAGTTATCAGTTACCTCGTTGTGGGTCCCTCTTACCCATTTTATTGATGCTTGAAGTCTGTGAGACTTAAGGCATGATCACTTGTCAGAGCATTTATGATGGTCGCAGCAATGGCAGGGCTTGCTTCTTAGTGGCATGTCAGAAGTGCAGGCCATATCCTGTCAAATGTGGGTGGCTGCATAGTTGGCAGGTACTACTAATTTGGATAGCTGTTGCAGGCTGCTGCAGGGCATGGCCGACCGTTACGGCATTTGCCAGATGTGTCCCCATGCCACACTTCCGTTGCCTTGTGTTGATAGTGATGGAAGATAAAGTTAGGCACGTGGGCCCCAAAGTGTAGCCACTGAGGTAGAAGATGAAGTTTGGAGTTGAAGCCGGCTCTGTCCCTCATAGAGCATTGATTATAGAGTACGTGCATGGTACTATTCATGCCCTTGGATGAGCTTCAGAGAAGGCAGTGGGTGAACACTTGCATGGCACTATTCATGGCTGAGCACTATTCATGTCGAGGCCAAGCACTGTTCATGGCCAAGCACTGTTCATGCTGAGGCCGAGTACTGTTCATGGCCGAGCACTGTTCATACCGAGGTCAAGGGAAGAGGCCGAGCACTATTCATGCTGAGGCCGAGTACTATTCATGGCCGATCACTGTTCATGCCAAGGCCGAGTACTGTTCATGGCCGAGCACTGTTCATGCCGAGGCCGAGCACTGTTCATGCTGAGACCGAGTATTGTTCATGGCCGAGCACTATTCATGCCAAGGCCAAGGGGTGTCTTCCCGAGGCCGAGGGGCTGATTGGCTGAGGCAGAGGGGGTGTATTCCTAAAGTCGACTCCAGAAATGACTGTCCAATCCTGGTGAGATTATCATTGCCCATGGGGCTTATTAGCCTCATCAGATGCCCCCCACACTCCTGAGTTTGTATGACCGCATGCCTTGCATCCGCCAAGCGAAAGGAGTGTAGGAATTATGATATCTTTCTTTTGCACTTGTCTCTACATGCCAGCATTGGATAGTTTTTGTCTTCCTTGTGTGGACTTGTGACCACATCTGCATGCTCTCTTGTGCTTTTATCTGCTCAAAGGCTTTAAGTAATGTTGGAGGTAAATTGATTACCTTAGATTGGCTGGGAGCAGCCAGTAATCCTCTCACGATGCAGGGTCTGGAAGCAGATGCCCGTCAACTATGAGTTGGGGAGTTGGCCTCTCCCAACTGTGAGTTGTCTTTGGGTCTTCTACTTTCGGATGGTTGAAAGTGCCTAGCAATTTGTTGCAAGTATATAATTTAGATAAAGGTTTTACCCGATTAGCCATTGGTCGTTGAGGTAGATTTAGAGCCGCTGAGGCTAAAGTGAAGCAGTTGAGGCTATGATAAAGCTGCTAAAGTTGTAATGAGGCAATGAAGACAGAGGAACAGAGCTGCTGAGGCTGCAATAAAACCGCCTCGAGGGTTTCACGGCCGGCCCAAGTGGTGACCCAAGAGTTGCTGAAGTTGTTGGGTTCCTTTTAACCTTGAAGGGTGACCTGAGAGTTAAGAGTTGCCAGGTACCTTTTAACCCCGGAGGATGACTTGAGGGTGCGTGGACCAGGCTCAGGTGCCTTTTAACCCCGAAGGGTGACCTAAGAGTTGAGAGTTGTCAGGTGCCTTTTAATCCCGAAGGATGACCTGAGGGTGCGTGGACCAGGCTCAGGTGCATTTTAACCCGAGGGTGACCTGAGAGTTGAGAGTCGTCAGGTGCCTTTTAACCTCGGAGGGTGACCTGAGGTGCATGGACCAGGCTCAGGTGCATTTTAATCCCGGAGGGTGACCTGAGAGTTAAGAGTCGTCAGGTGCCTTTTAACCCTGAAGGGTGACTTGAGGGTGCATAGACCAGGCTCAGGTGCCTTTTAACCTCGGAGGGTGACCTGAGAGTTGAGAGTTGTCATATGCCTTTTAACTCTGGAGGGTGACCTGAGGGTGTGTGGATCAGGCTCAGGTACCTTTTAACCCGGAGGGTGACAGAGTTGAGAGTCATCATGTGCCTTTAACCCCAAAGGGTGACCTGAGGGTGCGTGGACCAGGCTTAGATGCCTTTTAAACTCGGAGGGTGACCTAAGAGTCGAGAGTCATCAGGTGCCTTTTAACCCCAAAAGGTAACCTGAAGGTGTGTAGACCAGGCTCAAGTGCCTTTTAACCCCGGAGGGTGACCTGAGAGTTGAGAGTCATCAGGTGTCGTTTAACCCTGAAGGATGATTTGAGGGTGCGTAGACCAGGCTCAGGTGCCTTTTAACCCCGGAGGATGACCTGAGAGTTGAGAGTTGTTAGATGCCTTTTAGCCCGGAGGATGACCTGAGAGTGCATGGACCAGCTCAGGTGCCTTTTAACCCCGGAGGGTGACCTGAGAGTTGAGAGTCGTCATGTGCCTTTAACCCCGAAGGATGACCTGAGGGTGTATGGACCAGGCTCATGTGCCTTTTTCTTTTGACATAAAGTCTGGGAATTGCTGCTCGGTTGGCCGTTGTCTGCTGAGACAGAGTTGAAGCCGCCGAGGCTGGGATGAAGCCATTGAGACTTTTGATAATGTTGTTAAGGCTGTGACGAAGCCATTGAGGCTAAGTTGATGCCGGCGCTGGAGTCGGTCTTTATTGCCGACACTGATGTCAATCTTTATGCAGTGCATTCAAGTATTAATGAAAAGAAGCTTTTCTCACAGTATAGTGTACTTAGCTTTTGTAGCTTTTTGACCTTTGGTGGAAGAGAACCTGCATTTTCGGTCTCTTTTGGCATTAATGGAGCCCTGACATCCGAGTACATGAAATGGAAGGTCATAATGACCCCTCCATCCAATGTTCTCTCTTTGTCCTCTTACTGGCACCAAGCTTCCTTTCCCTCATGCATTAAATCTTGTTTATTTAAGTTTGAATGGCATGGCACTGGGTTGGGACTTGGACCACGTCCTCCCCACCTCGTGCAGCCAGGCCAGGACCTTACTTCTTGGAGGAAACCCAGCCGAAAAGATATGCCAGGTGATGATGATGATGTGGCACTTGATGCAAATGTTCAGAGGAAGAAAAAGCGGCTAGGGAGGAGTGCTGATCAGCTCCCTGTTGGCCAAAGATAGCCTCGAGATTGCTCGCCTCTTGTGGACTACGACTGTCCGAGTGGAAGAGGCTGTCATTGTGAAGTGCCTTTGAAAGAATTTGTCTCATCCTCCTTGTTGATTTAGATACATCAGCCGTTGATGGTCTGCCCCCTGGAAAGTAGGTTGATTGGAGTGGAGATGCTGGTGCCCTTGCTCGGGCTTCCCCTCGCGTCGCCGTCCGTAGGAGAGGAGCCATTTGGACGGCAAGCAGTGGCACTCTTGCTAGTGAGTTCTTGCTTTTGAGCTTGAAGATGCTTATGCTGATGAGCTTGATGGCGGTGAGCCTCTTGCTCGGAAGATCTCTCACGGGATGGATGATGGCTGGCCTAAGCAGCAACTAAAGAGGGAGGGGAAGCTCTTGCTAGCTACTGTGTGGCCGTAAGATATTACTTCTGGAGGTTTTGGACAGCTGCCATCAATGTATGGATTTGCAGGATGAGGGTTGCATATTGTTTTGCTTGAGTGGCCTGAGGTAGTGGCGATGGTGGAATGGAGCAGTTGGCTCTGTTGCTCAACTCATTGAGGGTGCCCTCCCAGCATGACTGGCGAAAGCTTCATGGGTTCTTGTCATCACCATTGTTATCGTAGAGGGA